>JAQFZL010000984.1:0-12068 GCA_034695685.1 Galumna lanceata
TAATTAGTTTATGGTCTCAAAACTATAATTATCTCATAATTATCGGCACTAAAAACTGTTATTATTAACCAATTAATCAAAACACAAACTGAGAAGTTTTTAAATTAGTTTAAACGACAGATAATTTTGATAAAAGCCTTATTCTGTTCCACTCCAACACTATTTTCTCACCTTTAATGAGATTTAAGAAAATTCATTTCAATTGAATTCTAATAAAATTTAAGTAAACTTTTGATACAAAGCAGTGAAAATGTTTACTAAAATGTAATCAATCACTGGCTTAAGTACGACAGAACACATGACAGCACAGGAACTGATTTTGTCCGAAATACAACGAGTGGTCAGAAGAGCTATGAATATGTCTATGAACTACTCGTTAAGCAGTAATTACGATACTATTCTAAGTATACTCGGAATTTGAGGGCTCTTCCCAATCATCACATGCTTTTAGTGTGACTGTCAGTGAAAATATGTGTCCATTGAATAGTTTAACTGCAGCTGCTCTCAGACTACTCTGACTTGTCTTAAACTCGATTCTAATTGTAATTAACGATATGAGGGGCGTATAAGACATCGATTCGCTATAGTATTCATAATTTAGTGAAACTTCTTTTAAGTTAAAATTTGAGAAATTTTTTGTTAAAAATATAAACATTTTTCAAATTGTTTTACAAGTCTTGTAAAGCATTGGAAAGCATTAAAGATATTTAAACCATGAAAAGCATGGATTCAATTATTTAAGTGTTCTGTCATTGAGAAAGACTCCAATCGTTAATTTTTGTTATTAAAACAGTTCTCGTTTTGGTTTATTTTGAGTTAAGTTTGACTCAAATGAAAGGCGACGATATTCTATATGTGGAGACTATTGAGACTATCATTCAGACAGTATTCGATCGTTAATTCCATAGAAAAACAATTTGTTTTAGTCGACTAAATCAACTCATAGGCGACGATATTCGATACCTGGGGCATAACATAGGGCATAGCATTGGGATCTGGCACTGGCACTGGTACTGGCAGGCAAGTTAGCTCAGGCAGAAGAGCAAACCAGATTCTGGGAGCAGAGGAGCACACAATTTGTTTGTGTTGGTCACCACATACCGGGCTGTCGTCTCTAATACTCGTCTTTCTTATTAGGCCTCATCTGATTTATTTGAGTGTCAATTCTAGAGTTATGGATTTCCTTCCAGTGCTCGTAACCAATAATCCGGTGCATAAATGTTCATAAATGTTGATTTTAGTGCTGCTGTCATATTACTTGATGGCACCCCTGATATTGATCATTGATGTAAGACAAGTAATCAGTTATTTACGCACACAGGGGTGGTCTCCCTCTACAACATAAGACTCTACTTTTTTGCATTTTTTGCAAACTATTATTTGATGTATCGATAAAATCATTGCATATAACGACCACTAATTCATTGTCTTTTCCGTTACTAACGTCTTATCGGTGGTCATAACTCACATAAATAATCAAATTTAGAGATTAGTCACTAATTTCGATATAAATGATTAAAAGGTAACTAATTCTAAATGAATTGTCTCTTTATTGTTGGAAACAATTTATTTTGATATTACCTCTTATGTCAAATGTTTTAATGCGATTAAGTCTTATATTAGAAAAATTATTGTTTATTCTCTTGAATTGGTGTCCAATCAGTGGTTGAATCTGTTGTAACGACAACCGACAGCAGAGTCCGATTGTGTCTTTCGTGTAATAATTTCCGTTTTTGTCATTTATGCCAAAATAGTTGATTTCAGTGATGCCTTTCACGTCATTGCTGTCACTCATCTCTAAAATTATTGCAAACCATATCTTAAGAGAAAAAGAGAAAAGATCTTAAAGTGATAACTAGTTCTTATTTTTAATGCCATTCACTAGAATTTCTTGTTTAGTTTCCGGTAATTTTTATACAATTTTCATGCGATCGCCAACACATCGACAGTAAAACGAGATTAAAGTCTCAGAAACTTATGTTTAGACTAATTGTGTCTCTCTTTCCAGAATTGAGTCCTTATGTTTGCCGCTTATGTCTCATATCGAGAGATAAAAAGTCAAGAGTTTCGACGTTTTTAATTAAACTCTAAAATAGAGATTGTTTTGACATTAAAGAGAAATGTAATTAACTTTTGTTGTGTTCAATTCAGATACCATTTGTAATTGAGTTGAGTTTCCAAATAATATATGAAATGGAAATAATATAATTCGTGACTACTTTTAATGCACGCAAAACAAAGACAATTATGATAGCAATACATGTCATACGAGTACTATATTTTGTTTAACTTTAAAATTAATAATTATTTTTTTCTCTCATTTTTGTTTTGTCCAAAATTCTAACTAAACCTAAAGGAATGACAGAATGAATGACATATTTTTGATTTATTCTATTTTTTTCAATCTTTTTTAGCAAAACTGAAACATTTGCTCAAATGTTGAGATAAAAGCTTACATTTTTGATAATTAAAAATACTTTTGTTCTCATTCTTGTTATGAATAATAATTTTAATCAAAAAAAAAATTGAAAAATACAATCAAATCATTAATGCTTTTAAAAAGGATAGAAATTAGCTCTGACTTAGAAATACATTAGTTTTGAAGGCATAACATATATCAAGGGAGAGACCCTTTCGAGGAAAGAGTTTGATTTACAAATTCCAAAGTTTTTTTTATTGCTTAGAATTCATTAGATCTGAGGTTTTACTGTATTTATAATATATAAATAAATGCAAATTTATATAAAATATATATTAGTGTTTGATTTATATATATTTATATAATTTATTTGCCCTCAACTCAACTAAAGATAATTCTAAAAAAGCATTTTATTTATTTTTTTATCAGATTTATATTTATCTTTTGATTGGTTCTTGCTAAATTTACTGATATTTTTTGTTCATAATTCATTTGAAATGTTTTGTTTATAGATAGATATAATATTTAAACAAGATTACTTTTCAAATTAGACAAATATTATTTAAATTTGTTCGAATACTTTCGTTTACATTTAATAAAGGATTTGATAGCAATAGAAATACATTTTTTAAGTGTCTTTTATTGTATTGAATGGATGTTTGGATTTAAAGCGTTTTCTTACAGCTGTTACATAAGAAGTCAATTGTAAAACGGAAAGGAATGGCTCTAAAAGTGATTATCCGAAACATTTTTTTTTAGAACACATTGTGTTCAGAGTTGTTCATTTAATTTGGCGTTTGAATAGACCGATGCTGTTCTGTTCGTCTCTGTTATTGTGCAATAATTGGAGCGAACATTTAATTTAAAAGTTGAGCACTGGTTATGTCTGCCGACGAGAGTTCTGGTGAAATACAATGCATGTAATACAACACTTCCTTCATTTTCGCCACTTTTTGCGCTGAATCGCAGCTTTTGACTGATGACTGAGCGATAGAACCCAACTCTAAAAACTTTTCTCAACTCATAGTTATTAAAAAAAAATGGGAACTTTTGTAGTAAACTCTGTTTGAGAGTTTTGACACTTTTCATATAATGTCGACATCTGGACAATAAGTCAAAGTGTGCGCAAAATGTGATCACAGATTTGGTAATCACATCAGACATCAAATGCCAAACAAATCCCTTTTTGAAAATTCGTTAATTTGATTAAAACCAATACATCGCTATTTGACATAAAATCAATTTATTTTCTCATCAATTCTTCTTATATTTATATTAATAATAACTCTTCGACAGAAAGAGAGTGAGTGAGTAAATGAGAGAGAATTGCCTAAAATAACCAAGCATATTTAGTAATTTTCTTTTATATTTTTAAGTGAATTACTTATAGTTTTAAGTATTTATTTATCAAAAACCGATTCAATAAGTTTTTTCGTATAACAGAATTGTATGAAACCATTCATTTATATTCAAAGAGCGGTTAATTATAATAAGAAATAATTAAAATATTTTACAATCGATTTCTCGAAAATCTATTTCACAAATGAGTGATTGATTCATACAAATGTCATATTTAACTAAAATTATCTTAAATAACACATAAAACACTTCCTTTGAAAATCACTGTTTTATAAGAATAATTGAGATAATTAGCCTTGTACATTACTTTGTACATCACCTTGTTTATATAAAATTCTTTTGACTAAAGGCATGGCTATAAGTCCTAACGATTATACGATTAAATTTAATAGTTTGCATAAGTTTTCACTATATTATCTTTATTGAACATCTTGTTCATTTGCATTTACCTGTTTTACCCTCTTAAAAGTAATTGTTCCTAAGTTTATGCCTGGTTATTTAAAATTAAAATGAGCATGAACATTTGGTTGAAGTTTAATCATTAGACAATGTTTTTAAAACTAAAGTCACTGAAAATTATACAAATAATGAGTCGCCATCTTTTGAGAGTCACCTTAAAATAGAAGTTAACAACAGATGATAAATGATTTAATTATGTCTTAACTTTCGTTAATTATTTCGATTAATATTTAAATAAAAGAGTATTAATCGATTGATAATAAATTAAAACGACCTAAAATATATCTTGATACTATTAAATCAAGAGGAAATCAAAATAGAACTGATAGTGTTAGTGCTCTGATAGTGGTATGATAGTGCTCCAGGTCATATTTAGAATGCAATTGGAGGCTAATTTAGTATAGATATGCAAATTTGAAATTTATTCTCTTATTTTATTTGTGGACATTTTTCCTAATTTTTATCCGTTTCTCTAAAATAAACATAAAATGAGATATTTTTCGAATTAATTTGAATTTTTAAGAATATTTATTGAATTGAAATGATTCCTAACAAAAAAAGGTTAAATAAATATTCGCCTTTTGGTGTGTTTGCTGTCATTTCTGAAAATTACGTTCAGATGTGAATTATTGTCACTTAGAGTTTAATTCAATTTAAGCCAAGGATTTGAAAAATGAGAGATTCTGTGCGAATAAGTTTTTTAAAATTTATTTTAATTAAATGGAAAAAATATTCAGAATATTTTCAAAGTTAATATTGAATTCATATCACATCCGATATTGAATGACATAAAAAAGAGAGCGTTTGTAATATAGCACTGGTTTAGAAGATTTGGAATTTTTCGAGAATGAGATTGGATTGCATTCATAGCACCAGAATTTCTAATAAACTGTTGTTCTGAGGCTTATATCCAAACACGAGTACAACCGATCATAACATGAGAGATGTTTTGCCTGAATTCCATATTAGATAATAGACAAGAGACTAAAGACCTTAATATCAGTGCTTCTGTCAGTTCTGTCACTTCATCTAAAAGATTATGAAATGACTTTCACTCTGGCGTTGGCTCTCAATTGTGAGTCAAGAGTAGAGATATAACAGAAATATTATCATATATCAAATCGGTGTTTGTCTGTGGCACTGGCTTTGGCATTGGCTTTGCCACTCTCTCTACACTCCCTCCCGGGGACGCACTCTTTTTCATCTATTGTTTTGAGTTACGGTTATGGCTAAAGTAATAATCCGGTTCAGCTCTGGTAATGGTCTCATACATTACAGCTCTCAATATTATTGTATTGTATTTTGTAATATAATAGAGAAGAGCTTTGACTTCGCTTTTCGTTTATCTATTATTAATATTAAACAGTTTATTGTCAGCTCTGCCGACAGTACTAACAAAAAGTTCATTTAAGTGCTTCTCTTTCGGATGTTTACCGTCATCTTAACTGAGCACTGGATCTGCTCTACAAATGTTTGCTAAACAGCAGAGAATCAGATTTTATATTAAAGCCAACAGAGAATCGCTCTCTAAATGATGGCCTCAAAAGTGAGTGAATGTCAACTGAAAGCCACTCCGATTTAGTTTGTTTGTCGTCTCAGCCAAGAACTGCTTACTTGGCATCCAATGCTCCCATTCATGAATTTTAATGCCCTTCACTCAGCATTCAGGCACAGGTCAGACAATGTTCAACATCTCGATGACAGTCCAAGTGAAGGCCCGTTTCTGACTATTCATCTACACGTCATTCGTTGTATTTCACAACCGAATCATTTATTGGTTTTACTCTCCTCTCAAAATCCAATTCAATGAAAACCAAATTTAATTTTAGAGACCACTGATGACAGCCAACAGACCCTCTCTTGTAATGCACATCCATATGATTATACTTTCAAATTATTAATATATCTGTTGTTCACACCATTCATTTGATGGCACTCTTTATCCCGATTTTCACTCAAATGACTCAAACATTAATAATCCGAAAGAAATATATGTTAGCATTACTTTTGAGGCAATGGATGGCATCTGCACTCTATCGCCAATTCTTTTCTCAATTCTATCGATTCTATACATTCTTTTCAAATCAAATTCAGATATTTATTAGAGTAATGTATCCATTATTGAGTGGTCTCTCCATTAAATTAATCAAATCTTTTGCTAATATTTTATTTTTATCAGCAAAACATAAATTATTTTCTAATTATTATTAGACATCAAATTATAATTTATTAGTTATTATTAAACACTAATATTCAACTATTAATCAAATGATAACAAAATTGAAAATAATTTCTAAACATTTATATGGAATCAAATGTAAAGGGATATGGCTTTTAGTGACACAATTTTTTCATAACTCATTCCTTAAGTTAGAGTCCGATTTGTTAATATCACGAAAATAACAGTTTTATTGGAAAAATTAAAATAATAACTTTTATGTTTATTTGAAAAAAATGACATATATATTGGGATATGTATATGGATATAGCCAAGGTCAAAACTATAATAATTTTTACTTCACTCAGAAACTAGCAATAATCATAAAATTAAATTTATTAATAATGTTAAATTTATATGAGCTAGGTTGTCAACGACCAATGTCCACACAAATATTGGAAGATTTTAGCTTTGGGTTTTAAAATGTAACATGCTAACATTTACAATAAATTATTTTTAAAAACTTAGTCATAATGTATTTATATATAAGTTTAGGGGAAAATTTTGCCAAACCTTATAAACTGAAACATTTATAAATATATGTTTAGAAATTAATCAGAGTTTTTATTAAATATTATTAATTATTAATAAAATAATTGAGTAATCATTTGATACTTATATCTGCGATGGCAAAAGGTTTCGATTCTAGAGAGTATTTAACCTATTTTTTTCATCTTATGAGGTATTTTAGAAAACCACTCCCATTTCCATTGTTCGAGGGCTCATTCTAAGGGTATAATAGAGGGTTTTTTGCCGATTTTTCGATTCTAGGGGGTATTATTATGGAATACCCCTTATTAGCCATGTCAGTTTATATGTTTTTGTTACTAAACATATTTGAGTAAAAACTTTCAATAATTTTGAAGAAAATTTGTCGTTAATATATTTCATAATTAAATTTAATTTACAAAAAAAATGAAACAATTATTAATAATAATTTAAAGTATGAAATGTGTGATAATTTCAAGAAATATTTCATTAAACGATATTAAGGAAAGAATCGATTTTATTGATGTTCATATCGTTTATTATTTTTATTGATTAACTATTTGTTGCGATATTTCATATATAAATCAGGATATAAGTGCACTGTTTATATCCTCTTCATTAATGACAGAATTGCAGTTCATTTAGACTTTTTTGTTTCGTTCAGAAATTGTTTCACTAAAATAAAGTTAAAATTTCGAATTTTAAGCCAATTATTGAAAATATGTGTAATTTTAATAATTAGTTGTCGTCAGCGCTCAGAAGAAGTGATTTAAAGCTTTAAGAATAAGGAATAAAAGTTTTGTTGGAATAATGTATTGGTTTTACATAAGATTAGTCTGAGAGGTGTCTGTAGTGTCGTCTGTTGTACGGCTCAGAAGGTCTCGAACAGAGTGAGCACTGTTTCTGCCAGAAATGGTTTGCTTGGAGTCTGTCGGAGAGTCAGTGCAGACAATACTGACAACAGAGTGAACCACAACTCTTATGATGGCTTTCGGGCCGATTCACAATCAAACCAACAAACAAATTGTGGAAAACTCTATGCCAGAAGACGACCCCAATTCTAATTGTGATCTAAATATCAATGAAACCAAACCATGTTTCCGATGGGGACCCAACCACGAGGGGGCCAAACAATTAGCACGACTTTATACTAACGGTTTGTTCTCTTTCTCTTTTTTTCAATTCTTTATATAATATATTGTTTACATTTATTTTAAGTCTTGTATTCATTGAAAATCTATTGAAACCAATTTTTAATAATTTAAACATTTATTTTAAAACAATTTTTTAAACATTTAATTTATGTTAAGTAAATGTGAACATATTAACCGTTTATGACCATATGACCATGCTCATATATTCTAAATTCTTGTACTATTAGATCACTTTTCTAATTACTATGAAACTCTTCTTTAGAGTTTTTCAAGTTATTTAATAATTCCTTAAAATATTTAGTTTTCAAATAAATAAATAAAAACAAAACTTGTTTTCATTGAAGAAAAAAACTTAAGATTTTGGGTGCGATTAAAATATGAACATTAAGTGACAGTAAAGTGACAATAAGTGACTATAAACTAACTAAAAGTGATTAAAACCGAGTAAAAGTGATTATGAGTGACTTGAAAGTGACTTGCTACTTTATCTCGTGCAGATGTTAACTTTTTCTCTTATCATTGGATAAAATCATGGCTTAAATGAATAAATTCTGGTTAAATTGAAGCAAGCTCATCATTACTATTAAATTTTAATAGAGTTAGTTATAGTCTATAACTTATAGTCTATTACTTATAGTTATATACATTTAATTAAAAGAACCAAATTATTATTTTACGCAATTATTGGTGAAATTGTTGACCCAAATAAGAATTTATGGCTTTTGAGTGTAAATATTTGCTTATTTATTATTAAAGATAAAAATTTCTATTAATATGATTCTGAGGCAATAATCCGTTGCTTTTAAAACATATCAAATATCAGATGAAAAAAATATATCAAAAAGTATTGCATTCATTTGAATATTAGGTCCAAATGAATGACACATTTTTTCAGTTTTTAAAATAAGCGATAAAAGAGTATGAATTCCCTTTTCTTTGAGGAGTGGCATCTCTTTCACGTAGAATAAGCTATATTAGTGCCAAAAGCATGAGTTCCCACTTCTCTGTCTTTAAAAAGTTTAAAATTTATATTACATTATATACATATTCTGTTCATTTGATGGAATAGAGTGACGAACGTCTCTCGGGAATGACACTAGACTTGAGGTGCAGTTCTGGTGTTGTTCTGGTGCTGTTCTGATGCCAGTAATAAAAGTTATATTTATATATATATATCTAAACAACTCATAAAATATTAACTCTCATAAACTCATTCATTAAATTAATTTTAACGAAACTATTCTTATAATCTGGAAATACGACACAAAAATAAACTTTTTATATGACTTTTACGTTCTTTTTCTCTTCATTTTAACTAAAAAATCAATTTTATGTTCACTAAATTCATTGAAAAATTCATGTAATCGGAGGTCATACAAGTCATGACATACCTCTAACTCCTCTTTCATTATCGCAAAGAATCTAAGGGTGTGTTTCGTTTCGCTATAAAATGTGATTATTAATATCTTAACGACAAAAAGAGAATTTTCTTTTTGGTTATACTATTGGACACTAAAAATGAATGTCACGTTCATTAAGAATATTAAAGATTCCGGATCTGATCCCTCATCACTTTAGTTGTAAAATAAACTAAGATTAGATTTCCTAACCTTTTGATAGTATTTCAAATATAGTCATCAAATTTAGGTTTATTTCAAACAAAAGTTTAATTTATTTAAAGTTTTATTTCATTGAAATTAGGAAAACGACTTCAAGAAATCGTTTGCATAATAATAGGAATATTTTTAATATTAATAGACTTCTCATTTCTGTTATATTATTTCGATTCCTCCAAATGGTGTTCAATAGTGTTGGCCGCGTGTGAGTCAAACCACATATCTATTAGACTTTAAATTTATTAGAGTTTTATTGTTTTGGGAATAGTTTGTGGTATAATTACAGCCGATTTCTTAAGTGGTTTAATCCATTGGATGGCTGACACTTGGGGTACAGTAGAGCTCTTAATATTGGGTAAAGCATTCATTCGGCCCTTTCGAGAGCATCACATCGATCCGACTGCTATCACAAGACATGATTTTATCGAAACAAATGGTGATAATTTTATGGCAATTATTCCCGGAGTGGTCTACTTATTATACTTTTTCCATTTGAATGAACACAAAACTATTTATTTGAATTATAATTGGATTTGTTATCTCTTTTCTTTGGCGATATTCGTCGCAATGACTAATCAAGTGAGTGATACTCTTATTGTCAATTTCCTCATCTCTTCAAAGCTCTCAATATTTCATTTTTGTGATTATTTTTACTTTTCGTGTTTCGAAGGAATTTCGTCTCTTTTCAGATAATTTATGTCAAAATTCTATTAATACTATAATTTGTGTCTCAAATGCATGTAATGAATGACTCGATATATGAACGAAACATTACTAAACATTAGATTAAATTCTGATAATATTTCAGATCCATAAATGGTCGCACACCTACTTTGGCCTTCCATATTGGGTGGTGCTCTTACAGGTATTGTCTCTATTCATTTTATTCGCTTATTATCAATTGTAACCCCTATTGAGGACATGCATGTAATCCTCCCGCGAAGACATCATCGCATACATCACGTGTCCCCACACGAGACCTATTTCTGCATAACCACTGGTTGGCTAAACTATCCGCTCGAAAAAATCAGATTCTGGTCGACTCTCGAACTGATTATAGAATCAGTGACCGGATGTAAAGCTCGTTATGATGACCTAAAGTGGGCTCAAAAGGGACTCCAACACGAAATTCACTCAAAATCACTCAATTTTATAGAACAAACAGTCATTCCTTCTCATTGAGTTCTAGAGGACCACAATTTATAATTTTCTAGTTTTTAATCTATCCGTTGATAATTAGCTACAAAATGAACTGAAGTGCACATCATTTGTGCCGTTTTTCAGAAGTTAAATATAGTTTCGTTGGAAAACTATCAGATTTTCGATAAAAAAGATTTATCTCTTTTTATCTTTGATTGAAATCATTTTATAATTAGCGTTATATCAGTGCTGATCACTATTTGAAAGGTTACGATAAGATATCTATCACTTGATGTCCATTAAGCGGAAACTTATTTATTCGACTATTTTTACGATCAGTTGTTTGACATATGATATGATAAACAGTTTAACCGAAAAGTTATCAAAAGAGTAAAGTTTTGATCGATTATCGAATAATTCGATTACTTTTCAACTCATTTGTCGTTCAGACAAACCTCTCATTCATTGAAATATTCAATGATTTAGTCATTAATATATTTGACTGAAACTAAATTAGATTTTAATTGTTTTGTTTAATATTTATATTTTTTATACAAATTTACTCAACGATCACTTTTTGGCTGAATTTGATTATCGTATTAAATGTATTGGATTTCTATCTAAACATAAATCAAACTTTACTCGCTTTTGCCTGAATCTCATTCTGTGCCTCAAATTCAATGTTGCCTTTTATGTCATATCAAAGCTTTTCATTGAAATTAGTTTAAATTGACTGCAATTTTATTGAGTTTAACTTAAAATCTTTAGAATAATTAGTTTGCAATGAATTCATCGAAATTTTAAGAAAAAGAGAGAAAAAAATCTGTCCAAATATATTAGATTTGTTGACATTTTTGCAACATTTGTCCTCTATTTGAACTATTGTTAAATTTATAGTATTTTACCAAAAGATTATTCGCTTTTCAACAATTTTTCGTAACTATTTTACAAATGAACTAAACTTAAAGTTTAACTCTAAGGCAATCAATCAAAAAATCAATTCTAGTTTAATAAAGCGTTTATTCGTTAACTATTTATAGAAAGTGAAGGTTCGCCACATCTCTAGTGATTACAACTCATAACAGAAATGCAATTCAAACGATGCAATCGATTATTAATATATATTTCGCAAAACAATTATTTTATTATTTATTATTTTATTAGTTCTGATTAATTGGCAAAAAAACCATTAAAATGACTCGAAAACTGTTTTC
>JAQFZL010000985.1:0-12062 GCA_034695685.1 Galumna lanceata
TTTCAATTAGTTATTGAAAAATATAAGTTTTTAGCTATAAATCAATCATATAATCATTATTTGACAGTAATTTATTGCCAATTAATTCAATAATCTCATCGTAACTTCCATCAGAAAAAATTCCGAAGTTTTATCGGGGAATAGTTTGATAAATTTGTTTGACCTAGTACAAATATCAGAGTACAAAAAGCTCATTATATTTAATAAAAGATTTTTTCTATAAATCTAAGAATTTTGATTGAATCCCAGCGAACGTCAGAAACGTCTGTCGATGCGATCAAAAGCATTACAATCGCAGAAGAATTAATAGATTCGCGAATCAATATTTCATCCGAAACTGAATAAATTGAAAACAGAATTATAACTTAAATACATTGAAAGTCGATATAATCAACCAATAGATTGATTGTTACGTATAATTTGTTGACAGCTTTTGATTCCTTTTGATTGACTTAAATATCGTAAAACAGATAAATTACATTCAAAAGTGTTATTCAATAGTTTTAATCAAATAAAATCTATAAATATTTAACTTTTCATTTGAAAACTTAAATTCTTTTTTAATTATTTCTTGTGATTTACAATCAATTGATAGCAGAATAGCCTCACTTTTCTTCTGAAATGATTTAATTATTATATTTTACTATAAATTTATTTATATGAAAGTCAATGATTTCAAAATGACCTCAATTTATCATTAATCAGAAGAAGAGCCGCTATATTATTGTTTAGCAATAATTGTTGTGTAAACTGAGTTCAATCAATATATCTCTAATCGGAAGAAAATTAATGTGAAAATACTTATCTTTGCTATCAATGAAGTGATGAAAAGATGAGGACATTAAACAGATTTTTAACACATCTATAGTCCCTCTTATATTCTAATCAATTCTTTCAATGAAAACACTTGAAAATTAACGACACTTTATTGTCATTAATAGAATAACTTGACCTAAAATATGTAGATCTATGTTAAGGCAATTCTAGCGATAATGTCATTCATGGAAACCTTAGTGATAACAAATGGTCAGGAAGAGGTACTTCTCTGTTTTATCATGAAAATGAGCCGACAATCAGAATATTTTCTGGAAAAATGATGGGAATATTTCGATAAATCATTTCAAACATAACTCAAACTTTTTATATAAAAATTCACAAAAAACAGACCAAACAATTCATTTTCTTCATGAACAAACCAAGTTCATTCTATATTTATCCATATTATTAAAGCTTTTATACGTCTAATTAAATTGCATTAACAAGAATTTAAATGCAAATAAAAAATTAAATTTAATAAATCAAAACTCAAAATAAATTAAATCATTTTTGAAATTTATTTTATTAATTTATTTTTTATAAATAAACAAAAAATAAATCAAAAAAATCAAAATGTCTATAAAACATTTACTTTAAGATTAAGCCATAAATAGTTTATTAGTAAATAAATTTTGTAAATAATTAAGTAATTGTCATTTATTTAAACCCTTCACCTTTTTTTTATAAATTTCCAATAATTTCAAATTATTTATAAACTAATTTTAATGACTTCAACTTATTATCGGTGTAATTGATTTTTGTCAAGATCACTTGTAGCAGGGATGGTATTTCATCTATTTTTCGTCTTGGGTGGGGAATATTTCGAAAAATCACTCCCATTTCCATTATTTGGGCGCTCTTTCTAAGGGGGTATTTTGCCTATTTTTAGATTGTAGATTTTTAGATTATTTTTAGATTCTAGGGGATATTCCGGAATCCCCATTATTTTCCATCCCTACTTTTTAGTTAATATTCAACTAAAGTTTCAATTTTTTGGTAAACAACTCAATTTTAGTCCAAAAGCTTTAATAATTACTTTTAATAATTAATTTTAAAAATCTAATAAAAGCAGAGATGTTAAACAAAGAGGTATTTCAAAATACCCACTGAAGCCGAAAAATAGGCAAAATACCCTCTCTGAGATCGAGGAACTTTAACATCCATGATTACAAGTAATAAAATAATATTATATATAAAGAAATATTCAATAAATACCCAAAAATTCAAAAAATGATTAAATATAGTCTGAAAGAAGTCTAAAGTCTTTGGGATTTTTTTTTAATTTGAATATCAGTTAACATTAGGTTTAAATGGATTAATTGAAACGTCATTTAATTAATATTTGATTAACAATTGGAAGTTAATACTAACGAATGGAGACATTGATTTGAGTATTGAAAGATAAATTTCGTTCAATAAATTCAATTTAAGATAAGAAACTCTTATATAAACTAAAAATTTCATAATTAGAAGTTTGTATGAAAAAGTCTCTCAACACAACTCTCTTTGGGTTTGACTTATCTTTCGTTTAAACAGAATATAGTCTTTTCTAATTACTTAAAATTAATTAAATTTCTTTCAAATCGACAACAAATTATCAAAAAAAAATGAAATTATTTCAATTCAGTGCAAACAAAGATTCTGTTGGAAACGAAGAGCCTTTAATTACTATTAAAAGTTTGTGGAGAGAAATGTTGGCGGAATTCATCGGGACTTTTATGCTTTTGGTGAGTCCGAGTCAGTCCACTTTCAATGATTATTAAATACTTTATATTTGATAAAAAGTTGATAGGATGTGCTTCTGGTGTTGCACTTAATTCTAATCCTGAAAATAAAGCTGATTTCAAGACAGACATTTGGGCTGCAAACATATGTTGGGGTTTCGCTGCTTTCGTAGGCATCGCCTGTTCTTTCAATATAACGGGTAAGCGATTCAATCAATTGTTAATTAAATAAATAATCAGTTTTTATCAATGATTGGCAACAATAGGGGGTCATCTGAATCCTGCCGTCACGAGTGAGTCAATAACTTTAAATAATAACCATTTGATACAAATATTGTTTATTTTTTAGTCGCGTTGGCGTCGATTAGAAGATTTGAAGTCAAAAAGATTTTTCCTTATATTTTAGCCCAAATGTTGGGCGCCATCGCAGGTAATCATTTTGTTTTGATTGAATTGAATAAACTTTGCTAACTATGAAAAACAGGTACAGCTATTGCTTATGCCATGTATATCGATGTCATTGATTTACAAAATCGGAATGAATTGATTAAAAATGACACTCGACTTATGACATACGGTCATAGACTAAGTACGGGTAAATTTTTCGCAACTTACCCTGCTGACCACATGACATCCTTATTTGGTTCTATAATTGACCAAGTATAATTACTTTAAGTGTTTCATTAATTATGAAACTAATAAAACTTGTGTTAAGGTCGTGGGAACGGCTTCTTTACTGTTTGGAGTGATGACAGTAACCGATCAGAAGAACCTCAATATTCCTAAAGCTTTACAACCCTTTGTTTTAGCGTTTGTTATATGCGTTCACGCAATTGCCTTCGGCTTCAATGAAGGCGGACCACTGAATCCGGCCCGTGATCTTGGTCCTCGCATATTCTCTTCATGGGTTGTCTATGGAAAAGAAGCCTTTAGGTCAGTCCTTTGCTTTTGATAAGAAAAAATATTAACTTAACTTAATTATTATTCAGTGCTTTGGATGGTAACTATTGGTGGTCGGGAGGAGTGTTAGGACCTATCATTGGCGCAATTATTGGAGTTTGGGTTTACTTTATTTTCATTGAATATCCGATACCACAACAAAATATAAATAATAACATGACTTCTAATATGGAAACACCTCATCAGCGAAAAAAGAGTTCAATTATTGATTATACTATAAGTGGTGTAAATGTGTTTAACGGAAGAAATAGTTTTGGAGAGATTGAGTCAAACAATTTCAACAGAAAAATTCTCTTTTAGATTAATAGAGCTGTCAATTAGTGTCTCTGAATTGAAGTAATTTATTAGTAACTATTGACTGGAGACTATTAACTAATAACTAGTTCATTCTATTTTTACTTATTCCAAAGAGAAAGATATTTATTGTGATATTTGACTTAACGATGAAAACTTAACGGGTTTTCTGATAACCAATTGAACCCTATTTAAAGTCTTTGTTTGGCAATCGTCTGATATTTTAATCTTTAAATAATCAACAGATTAGTGATGAAAACATCAGACTTTAGGTGTTTTTCCATTTCAAACGATTAGGCTATGAATGAGAATCTGTTTAATACGATGATTCACATCAGACTCGGAAGTGATATAAATCCATTTGAGCTCTAATTGACTTTATTGTCAACAAAAGTTAAGACTGACATAAATCAAACAAATATTATCTTTATTTTTACACTTATAGTGCTTTTAATGCGTTTTCATATCATTGAGTCAATCATTCAAATGATTTATTAGAGAATCGATTATTACTTTTTTGATAAATTCATTATTGCTTTTATAATATTTACTCATTTATTAACTATTATTATCTCAACCTTAGAATACAATACAATGTATTGCATATCAATTATTGTTTTTTTTTGTGAATTTCTATGAAATGTTATTTTATCTGATTTTTGAATCAATAAAAGTGATAAAAAAGATAATATTTTATATTTATTATTAAAATTCTGTTAATTTTGAACAAACCTTCAAAACAAGCAAAAATCGGTAAAAACATTGATATTGATCAAGGTAATATATCTGGTTTTACTGGACTCTTAAGTTAAACAAACTAACAATTTTGCAATTTTTAAGAATTCAGATAAAATATAGTATTGATATAAAGCTATTGTTAGCCAACTAACCAAGGTAATCTTAAGAAAACCCTTGAGTAAGATCACTCTTATCTGTTTTACTTAACCTCTAAACTTGTCTGATAAGAATCGATGGGTAAAACGTGCTCTTGATATCAGATTTCAAATAAAAATAAATATTTAGAAAATATTTATATTATTTTAATTTTGTTTTCAAAAGAAAATGATGTCTAATGAATGAAATCAGTTTTAATGTGAATTTCTTTATGATATAAAACATATGGTATTCATAATTGGATGGAAAACATCATTTTTTATCAATTTTCCCCAAAATTGGTTAATATTTTTAGTGATTTTTATGGAAGTTTCCGAATTTTGAGGAAAAACTATTCAATCATTTCTTTATAGTATTAAACACAAAGTTTTGTCAGATTTTGAAAAATATCCGATCATTTCAGATATAATCTCAACCGGTTATATCAAATCTCTTTTTGTTGCAAGATAATTGTTTATCAAATACTTTTTACTATTTATGAAGAGAGTTATTTATGTTAATCACAGATTCCTAATAAATCAATGGTATGTATGAAATCTGTATAAAACTCAACAGAATCTCCATTCAGTTTTGGCGTATAATTAGAGAAAGTTAAAGTTGCGATCTTAAACAAAAATTGTAGAAACTTGAACTAGCACAGATATTAATGGTTAAAGTAGTACTAATGAATAAAGTGAGCATGTTGCCTCCTCAACATCTGAATCATTTTAATGAAAAAAGAATAGTTTCTGAGTTTGAAATCATTTCTTGTTTTAAAACAGAAAATGAAATTTTCAGTAAAAATTCAATTAAAACAATTATTTCTCAAAAATAATTCTTTGAATGAACACCATTTTGATAACTATTATAATTTCTTATACTATTATCAAACAAAACATGATTTTAATTAAAGGTTATTAATTCAAATTTTAAATCCATTAATTAGGAACAATTATTCTTGTAATTACAATATACTTTTTTTCATTAAATGATTCAGAGGTTGAGAAGGTTTAAAGTGAAGTCTTTCTAGTATTTTACAGAGATTTGAAGCATGCAGATTTAAAATTTTATAATGAACATACACTAAACCATGCATTTAAAACTGAATGCATATTCTGTTGAGTTTTTTACAAAGTTTTATTTCAAGCATATCATTCATTTCTTAAGAATCTGTGATTAGCATAAATAATTTTCCTTGTTAGTTAAATTAGCTTGATAATATTCACAATATTTTATTCAAATAACTTCATTTAGAATTTGAATAATATTTATTTTAAATTATAATTCATAATGATTTTTAAATGACCATGCTAATCCTATTTTCAAATGATCCGCTCTATGATGAGTCATCTCTGAGTCATTTAAATATAGACACAAATACCGTCTATACTTATTTTGTTTTAAAATTAAATTTCATTGATTATTTAAATATATACCAAGCTTATTAAAACATTAAACTATTATAAATAACTTATTTTATTAATTATTATAAAAAATATATGAAAAACAATAAATGAAATGATTTGTGAAACAAATGTTTTAAACATAAGTTATGAATGAGTTGTTAATCAGATATTGAGTGAAACGAAACAATCATTAAATGACAACAAAATTGAATTTTATTTTAATAAATATATTTAATTTATTTAACGATATATTTAACTAAATTTTGTAAAAGTATTTAACTAATTGTGAGGAATGGCTGACAGAAGAGCAGAATTAGAGAAAAAACGGTTAAAATTACAGCAATTGAGAGATGAAAAGGAGAGACGAAAACGAGAAAAAGTCAATCAGGAATCCGAAGAAAGGGATGGACAGAGAAGTGCTAAAGACCTTCAAGAAGTGGATGAAATCCTTAAATCTGTTGGAATAATTGCACCACAAAGTGGTAATCATTACAAAAATAGTTTATTTATCATTAATAGTAATCAAATGATTGACAGATAACTCATTTTCTGGTTCTGTTCTGAGTTCGTCGACTCCTGACAATAGTTTGTCTGCGATAAGAGATGGGTCTCAACCGATGCCACCATCGGTTCCCATCGAGAAGAAGTCATTTACAATCGTTAATTTACAGCAGACATCGATTGCTCCCAAAGAGAGCGTTACGTATGAAAAGCAGACGCAAACCATCGGTCATAACAACGATAGGGGAGGTATTTATACCACAAACCAATTGATTGTTTCGAAACTAACTCTTTGTTTGACTAAATTTGTGTCAAATCTCTTCGTATTCCTATTCCTATACTAAATGATTGAAAGCATCGTTTGATTCTCAGTTTGGAAATCAAAAATCCAAAAAAGGTTTTGTTTTAGTCATTCCTTTCACTTAGACTTTGATTTCATAACTTTTATTTTCGTTATATTTTTATATAATTAATATTAATATTAATATTCTGTCTTTTGTTTGATTATTAGGTCCACTCGACTATTACGGTATGTATTCATATACTTTGTGTTAAACATAGATTTATATATTTTTTATATATAAGAGAGAGAGAGAGAGATGTCATAACTCATTACAATCCAATCGCTTTCCTTCCAAATACCCTTAAATTCATAACTCATTAGTAAAAAAGTTAGAAATTTTGCAATTAATGATTGAATGGCCACTAATTTCACTCTTTTTCCGTACCTAACCTTCTCATCGAAAGTGATTCATTGGGACGAAGGTATGAAAGCCTTTGATTTCTAGATATAAACCGATTAATCAGAAAATGAAGAGATTATAAAATGTAATATCAATAGTAATTATTGATGTCTTGTTTCAATAGTCCCATACTTTTTACAATATTTTCTTTTTTCTTCCGTTCGAATCCATTTTCGTGATTAAAAAAAGATAATTTTCATGTCTTAGAATGGGATGACGAGTTCCAAGGTATGTGACTTTCGATCATACGGTTATGTTATTGGACTAAAAGCATGTTTTGTACTCTCCTTTTGTTCCAATATTTTTAGTGATTAGATATCGGGAACTTATCTTTAATTAAATGTATGGAAGGAAGCGTTTTGTCGTTGTTTTCAGTTTCGACTTATATTTCTTAACTTTAATAACTCTATTATTCTTTTAGTTCTAACTTATGATGACATTCCGGGTGAAGAGGATGGCGAGGGATCCTTTTTTGGGACCCCTCCCCAGTCATATAACACGAAATCGTCAACTCAAACAAATCTACCCCACGTAGAAATGGTTAGACCCGCTCAGACTCAACAAGAAGTCGTTAAAGAAGAGGTTAAGAAACCGGTTAAGAAAGAATTTAGTGAAGACGAGAAGAGGCATATTATGATGAGTGAAGATTTTAAAAAGTTTATCGATCGCGCCGTTAGAATCACTGAAAGAGCCCTTTATTATAACGAACCGAACGATATTTTCATTGACTATTCGGGTGCTCGAGAAGAACGCGAAAGGTTTGAGTCGTTGTTTGCTTTAAATAAAATTAATTAATTTTTTAAAAGTGAGGATAAAAGTGGAAACCGATTGTCATTTAACCGATGTTTTTATGACGAGCGTTGGTGTAGAAACAGAACAATTACTTCTTTTGATTGGTCTAATCAATATCCTGAGCTTTTGGTGGCCTCTTATAACAATAATGAGGACAATCCTAACGAACCGGATGGGGTTTGTCTCGTTTGGAACATGAAATTTAAAAAGTCGACCCCTGAATACATATTCCACTGTCAGTCTCCAGTGATGTCCACCTGTTTCGCTAAATTTCATCCAAATCTTATACTCGGCGGCACATATTCGGGACAAATAGTTCTTTGGGATAACCGTTCAAATAAGAGAACTCCTGTGCAAAGAAGTCCATTATCTGCGTCAGCGCACACACATCCCGTTTATTGCATACAAGTTGTTGGGACTCCGAACTCCCATAATGTTATTAGTGTCTCAACTGATGGAAAACTATGTTCGTGGAGTTTAGACATGTTATCCCAACCACAGGACACAATGGAATTGAGTCAACAGAAACAGTCGCGTCCTGTGGCTGTCTCTTCGATGTCATTTCCTTTAGGAGATTACAACAACTTTATAATAGGCAGTGAAGAGGGCTCTGTATATACTGCATGCCGTCACGGAACTAAGGCTGGTATCCTGGATGTGTTTGAAGGTCACCAAGGACCAGTCACTAGTGTCGATTGTCACTCAGCCCACACTCAAATAGATTTCTCTCATCTTTTCCTCACCTCTTCTTTTGATTGGACCTTAAAGTTGTGGTCAACTAAAGAGAGTAAACCCTTGTATTCATTTGAAGACAATTGTGATTATTTATATGACGTTCGCTGGTCTCCAACACATCCTGCGTTGTTCGCCAGCGTTGATGGTATGGGAAGAATAGATTTATGGAATCTAAATAACGACACGGAATTACCGACCGCTTCCACTACAGTTGAAGGAAATCCTGCTCTTAATCGCATAGTTTGGAACTCATCTGGAAATCAAGTGGTCGTCGGAGACGATATCGGAAAGATATGGGTGTATGACGTCGGAGAGGTATTCATTATATTTTTGTTTTACATCTTTTAATATAAAAATTTCTCAGCAATTGTCGACACCCAAAGGGGACGAATCCACACGATTTGTCCACACTTTACAAGAGTTGAAGAATAACGCAGAACCAGAAACAGGCGATTATGGGTCGGACAACGCGTATTCAAGTTTGTCTTCGGCCGCATCGCTCTCTGCCTTTTCTTCGCCACCCATTCGTTAAATTTATATTTTTTAGTATTTATTATTCTTTACGATTAAAAACTATTAATTTTATTCAATTTATATATAAACCACAAATTGTGGCACATTTTTTAAAAAAGAGAAAAACTTGTCTTCGCTAAACTAAATGCCATTTCATTTTCATTTAATTTGTTTTTACATTTGAGTCGTTAGTCTATCCAATAGACTCTATCGTAACCAAAATGTCGTGAAATGAGACTAATTTGTAAACACTTTTAAATTATGTCTAAAATGAAAAAAGAGTAAGTTTTTGTGTTTCCTATCGAATCATTTGAATCGAGGTCTTTGAACTTTACAGATGTCATCACTTTTTTTGATAGCAATTAGACTCTTATCAAAAGTTTGGAACAGTTCTGACATATTTTTCAAAAGCTATGCATTCAAAGGGAATGCAAACTTATAATCAATCCTTTAGTACATGTATTGAATACCGATCGGCACTTAAACCTATGTATAGCCCTTAAATTGAAAGAATAGACTCTACTTATAATCATACATATCGTAAGAATACCTATATATATATGACTAATATGTGCAACACTACTAAACAACTACGACTACCATCAGTAGCACAACTACCTTGCTCATTCCTGTTTATAGATATCCAGGAATTGTTACGTCTGGAAAAGTATTAGTTTTTATAAACTTTTTTTTTGTGAATTGTATTCAATAGTTATTTTTCTTATGAAAACTAGATTTTATCAGCACTTGGTTTTCAGGTGGAATCAAACAACTTCATTGTGTGTTTGCACAGGCATTATATCTGTACCATTGGTTACACTATTGTCTAATTACATAATTTTATCACTCATTTAACTCTAATCTTCGTCTGAGCGCTCAGTTAAGACCGGTTTGGGGGCCAATCGATTGCAATTCAGGACATAAACTGCAATGATTTCGCTTTTTCATATCCTTTACTACTTTAGACTAATTGAATGAATTCTCACTTGAATTGCATTAAAAGAGTTACGTAACAACCGGTCGGAGCACTTATGGCAGGGCTTTAATTCGCCTAAACCCAGAATATTGCCAAAACTGCATTACTCTATATTTTGTTGACTTCAAAATAGAAATAATGTATATCTATAGTCAGACCTCTTTTTGAATAGTTGTATAACATCTGGTTCTTTGTCTATTGAGCTCAACATATCTCTGTTGGGCTTTGTTGGCGACTGAGGAGGCACTACACACGCGTTACTATTGGGTTACTCTTCCCCTAAAATTGTAACGTTGTTTAAGTATAGTCTCGTTTTATTGTGTTTTGTGTTGGTCTGCACTGTATGAGACTCTCTTCAGAAATCAATACAAAGTGTTTTAATGATTTTAATGACACAAATTTCTTAACAATTTATTAATTTTAGATTCAATGTATTGGAAATATTTCTCTCATTACAATCAAAGCTTCTTCTGATTAATCACTGATTACTCATTTCTTAGTTAATTAATTGAAATTCATTTACTTTTAGTGTAAATATTCATCGAATGTTAAGACAACAGAAATTGGGATTTAATTGAATTTCATTTCATTTTAAACAACTTTTAAAACAATTTCTAAAAATTAATTCATCTCTTATTTAATCATTTAATAGTTTGAGTGACACTCCATTAATGAATAATTAAATATAATTATTGTATTCAATTATAACTGAATTATTTGTGATTTAATTATTTAAAAAACGCCTAAAAATGGGTTACGATTTGACGCGTTTTGATAATGAAGTCGACGACGAACTCAAATGTCCGGTAAGTCTAAAGACAATTACTTTGATTGACATATTGTCAACTGTTGTCCAACCATTTCAGATATGCTGTTCAGTTCTGGAGGACGCGGTTCAGGCGCCAGACTGTGAACATACCTTTTGTAATGATTGTATCAACGAATGGCTTCAGCGTCAGAACAACTGTCCGGTCGACAGACAACCCCTCAATTCTATTGATCTCAAACCCGCGCCACGAGTTTTACGCAACTTTTTGGCCAAATTAGACATTAAATGCGAATACGGTTTGAATTGATTTTATTATTCATTAATTTTTTGATTTATTCATTTATTTTTGTTTTTTCTAAAAACAAATTAATTTGATTTCATCAGACATTTAATCAAAGCTTATAATTATTATGTCATTGAAGTCTTGTTTTTCATTACAAGGATTTCTCCATTATTTCCATATTTTATTAGATTTACTCTTAATTTAGTCTAATATTAAATTCAATTAATTAATTATTGGTCAGTAGTTTTGGTCATCAATTGGAGTAAATCCAAAACCTATCGATTCTGTGCTTTGAGTCTCATTCCTATTAAATGATATATTGATAGCTTCCACTCTATCTGAAGGGAGTCGACATTACAGACACAACCCCTATATATGAGCTCTTTTTGTATTAAATTTCGGTTTATTTTTGTTTTTTGTTTTCAATCTTTTCTAAAAATAATACAAATTCGCTGAAAAAAACGTCAAATAAATTATTTATGAATTAATTGGCAAAAGAAAAGGACATCCGTTTCTCAGATCCCATAGTTTTGATTTTAATTCTTTAAGGTTTAAATGTTTAGTGGAAATGCTATGAAAGGCAATAAATAATAGCTAAAAGGCTTTTGTCCTAATTTTAACTAAATTGAAATGTTTTGGTTTACTCTCTTTTGAAAGTATTTATAAATATATTTCTT
>JAQFZL010000986.1:0-12056 GCA_034695685.1 Galumna lanceata
AATTTAAAAAATAAGTAAAACTAATCTTTTCTTATCTTTTGAATGAAAAAGATTTAAAGTTTCAGATTTGTCTCAATTTTATGTAAAATTTATTTTTATTACACAATACTTTTCTTCCCCCTATTTCACCCCCTTTTGGCCATCTTTTAGATTTCATTTTGAGATTCTTTTAATATTGCACTCATTTTTTGGATTAAATCCAGGGATGGCAAAAAAGGAGGGATATTGCAAAATATCCCCTGAGATCGAAATCTTTTGCCATCTCTGGTTAAATCAATCTATTGTTAGTTTTATTACATATTTTAAACATTAAGTTCGTCTAAATTATTACAAAAACCCATTGAAAACCTTTATAGTGGCCACACATTATATAGTATTCATGTGATTTCACCTAAACATTAACGGAAGGATAGACAGGCCCTCAAAACATTAAAACATATTTTTATAGGATTAATAGTGGCCTCACTTTTGTTAAAAAAAATATTTGTTTTTATCAAAATATTTGGTCTCTAAATATTTGTTGGAATTTTAAGTAAACGAATTTTATAGAATTAATTCAGTGTTTGTGACCCCTCTTTTGATCCCTTTTTGGGTAATTTATAATACCATTAAAACCGATAAAATATTATAATTTGGGAATAAAATTATTTGGGAAATGCTTTTCAAAAACCGAATTCAGTAAAAAATGGGTGCAAACATTTTGGGGTCAAAAACTTAAAGGATTTTTGTGTCATTAGGTTTGATATTTTAAAATCTTTTTAAAGAATTGTTTCAATAAATTGTGTTTTTATTTCAAAACACTGTAGTTGTATGTTATCTTGGCAATTCTCAAATCTTTTATAGAACCCATGTGATTATTTTAGCAAGATAAGTTCATTTAAGGCATTTAATACTATTGTTTGTTAAGATTCTCTAATTATTAGAGTCTAATAAATGAATTATTGGGAAAGAAATCTGATAAATATCTGTTATAAAGACTTTATTTTATACTCTTTTCTGGCCATTCATTACAATTACTTACGACTTCTGTCAGATACTTATATTTAAAGCCTAAAATAACTCTTAAGAACTAATATTTTATTTAGTTTTCCTTTTTTCACGAATTATGTCATAAATATTGATTCAAATGAAGAATAAAATAATTAAGTAAATTATTTTTAGAAAATGAGTGATTACTAATGACTAGTAATTATTTTGAAAAATTAACTTAACTTAACAAAACTAATTCAATATTGAATGCATTGAAGATTTAAGCATTAATTTAATCAAAACCTAAATAAATGAGATATCATTTGTATTTAGAGCTAATTTTTATGCAAAACTATTCTGTAAGCGAAGGCTTGGAATTCATTTACTCGCACTTCATTTCCATTGATGTTCTCTAGTGTTTCATACAAAATTGTTCCAGGATACTCTTAGATTAAGTGATTCTTAACAGATTTATCAAGATAATGCATTCAATTGAATGAATCTGTCGCGTCTATAAACAACAATAAATTCAAATTCAATTCAAATTCAATAATGCACTGCTATTACCATTAATGCATTTATTAACGGTTATATTAATGCTTAGTTTTATGAGTAATTGCATCCTAACTAATATTGCAGTAAATTTTATTTTTTTATGTTTAGGGAATTGCTTTGTTTGGTGAATGTTATGGTTATTTTATTTGAACAAGCTTATTTTTTAAAGCTTGTATTTGAAAATTTTTGAAAATTATCTATTATTTAGATTTTTTGAATAATTGTTGAAATAAATGATTCTTTGTTTTGTTTAGATCTCGAAGAAGAGCTAAATAAAGACCTTCAAGAGTTCGAAGTAGTGGCCGGCGATGCCGTTCATATCGATGAAGAAGAGTTGGAAAGAGAGTTGGCAGAGATGGACATCAAATAATAATTAATAACAAAACTATGGAAATGTTAATAAATATTAGGCTTCAAATAATTGTTTTGAAATATATTTTAATTAATTGTATTTATTTTCTATGAGTTTATCGTAAAAACTAAACAAAAAGACACAAAACATATGAAAATGGTTTACATACAAAACTAAGTCATTCTAATCGATGTCTTATTTAATCCGAAAAATTGTTTTTCTAATCAATACTTAGTTTAATAACGAGAATGAGTTGCGTTAAGAATCATATATAATATTCAGTAATTATTTGATGTATTTCTTGCAATTCCTTGCAATCCTGCCTTTCATTCGTTTCCAGTCATCAAATATTTTGAGTTTAACTCAATTTTAAAAAAAATTGTTTTTATTGATTCGAAAAACATATCTTAAATTGATTTTTATGATCCAAAAGTGAGTATTTTATTCTCAGATTAGTTTTAATGCTTAGCAAAGTCGGCATTCCTTAAGGAATGTTAGACTCACTAACCGCACATCACATTAATTATGAAATGGATTTTCAGTTTACTTTATATTTATTTATAATAATATACATAAAACAACGGAAACTGTTTTCAAATTAAATGTTTGAATAAAGTTTTAATGTAATTAAAACCAATTTCTTAATATATTTAACAAAATTACTGTTTTTAATGAATTGAAACAATTTGCGATCCATTCATTTGTCGATCAGTTTTTTTAACGAAAAACTTATTTCATTTACAAAAATCAAAGACTCATTTAAAAGGTCTTTACTTTATATGTATTGTCTGTTTATTTGTTAAAAATCTATTGGAAATCAAAAACATTTAACTATTAATTTAATGGTTTAACAGTAAAACTGATTAGTGATGGAAATGTTTGTGCAAATTGTCTGATATTTATAAGACATTAATATTTATTAGACTTTAAAAAATAGTTTTGCAATAATTATGGTTTAAGTCTAAACTTAAGAATTGATTTCTGAGCAAATTATCGGTTAATTAGTTATAAATCCATTCAATTGTGTTTACAATTGTTTCCGAAATTCAAAAAAATAAAAATTGTTTTATAAAAAAATCAAATTTATTTCAATTCATAAAACACTAAAACCTAAAATTGGACTCAATTTGTTCGGACATCGTTGACAGTATCGGGAACTCTGACTTCTAAGCCATCCATATCTTTGTTGAGGAACACCTGACAGCCTAACCGCGAACTGTTTACCAAAAATTCATTAATTAAAACATTGATTCAAACAATTAATTATTAATTGTCTTACGTATCGGTCAGATCGAAGGCCAGGTCTAACATATCGAGCTCTTCATCTGTTGGTTTGTCCACTATCTTATCGAAGTCTTCTTTGGAGAATATTAGGTGACAGGTTGAACATGCAAGGGTACCCTCACACGCACCTAATTATAAACAAGCAAATAATGAAATTAAAGTTATCAAGTTGATAATATCAACTAAATCTTAACCAAACATTTAATTATGAATTTAATTAATATAATTAAATATGAAATGCATACCAAAACCATCCAAATCGATGTCATCATTGACCACAACATCTAATAGACTGTCCCCTTCTTTGGCGGATCCCTGAAGACGTGTGCCATCGTTTCGGATGAAAGTAACCCGAATACTATCCAATAGAGTAAACAAATAATTAATTCATAAAAAGTAATTAAATAAAACATTTCATTCAATACTTGGCTTTTGTTTTGTCTTTTATTTGTTTATCATTCGTATCACTATTTGTCTGATAATTATTAATACTAATTGTCCTCTGATTTGAAGACTGACATAAATGTCTAAAACTGTTTGAAGTAATTGACTGAAACCTATTTAGAAGAAGTGCTGAACTGTAAACATATCGACGATAATATAAGTGAAGACAATTTGTCAGACAATTCACTATTTGTTTATTCATGTCTTTCATATGATTCTCAACTTTTAACAAATAATTCAATGAATTCACTCTTTGAATGGTTTAACGTTTAATTCAAAATAATGTCATTTCTATACAAATTATTTGTTTAAAATTTAGTCAAAAAACAGTTTTTGATTCAATTTTATCTCTGACTTTATTGTTATTTAATTAAATTATTTTGTTTTGATTAGTTTTTGACTAATATTTCAATATTCATGAAGTTTTCATAAAATGATTTTACTTTTCATGTGTTGTGTTTTTCAGTGAAATCTCGTTTATTCAGGAAAAGTGTTGAAAACTAACCATATATTAGAGCCCTTCAAATATGACAGAAATAATAACTCCGAATCAGTCTCCGATATTCAGCCCTATTTTCAAATAAAATTTAAAATACTGGGTTTTTTTTTTTAATTTAAGCTTGCTAGTTTTTAATATATCGTGTGAATATTATGAAAATATAAGTATTCTCCATTTTCGGCATTCATTTTGTTTTTCTTAATAAATTAATAAACCTTTTAATCCCTTTCCCTTTCGTTTACACTTTTTATGAATAAATTTCATTAATTCAAAATCAATTGATTAATTATTAATTTAATTCAAATAATTGATTTTTAGTCAATTAATTGGGAAATTATTATGAATTATGAGCGGAAACGGGTTTTAAAGTGACCCTTAATAATGAAATTATGGTATTATATTATAAATAAAATGTAAAGAAAGGCTTGTCTTCGTTTCGCAATCAATAGTCTGCATACAATTTATGGGAAATATTTGTTGAAATTCTGTATGAAAATAACATTATTTATGGTAACGAAGAAGTGTTTATGTTATCTAAAGGCAGCCATTTTTAACGATTGATATTTCATTTGGTTCTCAACAATGAATGCAAGACATCGATAGAGATATGGATATAATTTAAATGATTTGTTAAATGATTTTAACTCAATTCAACCAAAAATAGGACAACACTTCTGAAGATAATAAACAAAAAATAAAATTTGTGTATATTTTTGGCCTTTTATTCCTTCTTTTAGTTATTAATTTCAAAAACAGTTCAAATTTTGACGAAATTTATCATTAAATCAATTTTGGATTCAATTTAAACGATTTATAACAAGAATTATGACATCAAGAGATATGGAAGTCGTCCAACAATTCAACGCCGAAGTGAGTCATTGATTGCCATCAATTCAATCACTAAAATGATCTTCAATTTGATTGTAAACTAATGTCTTGTAATCTTTTTAGTTGTCATCTCTATATGAAGTCCGGCCGCCGATATCTAAGGCAAAGATGTCTCAAATAACAAGGGTTTCGATGAAAGCCATAAAAATGTATAAACATATCGTCCAATCAGTGGAGCGATTCATCATTAAAGTAATGGATTCACTTATTCTGACATTCATTCAATTAATTCCGTTTTTATTGATTTCAGTGTCGCCCCGAATACAAAATCCCTGGTCTTTACGTAATCGACTCAATAGTACGTCAGTCACGCCATCAATTTGGTGCCGACAAAGACGTATATGCAGCCCGTTTTGCCAAAAACTTTGCCCAAACTTTCCAGAATCTGTTCCTGACGTGTCCTCCAGACGACAAGGTTTTCATCCATTTGTGCTCACATTTAATGACATTTTTTTTCGGGAATTTTTAGCCGAAAATTGTTCGCGTTTTGAATCTCTGGCAAAGAAATAATGTCTTCACCGCCGAAACAATTCAACCCCTTTTAGATATGGCGAACCCAAACGCCTCCTTATCTCAGATAAAATTCGAGTCTTCACCTCAAAACAATTCAAGAGATGCCAATCGAGACAATAGAGATAATTCTCAAATAAAAGATCCGACACTTATATTACAATTACAACAATTGGCTAATTCTTTAGGTTATTATTTAATAAATTTTAATGAATTTTTTGTTGAAATTATTTATTAAAATATGTTTCTTAGGTTTAACTAAATCGGGTAACACTTCTAGCGATTCACAACAATCACAAAATCAAATTAAATTTAATAAAAAACTATTGGATTTCGATTACGGCGATGAAGAAGACGAAGAAGAAAGAGGCGAAACCCCGGTAGAGGCCGAACCGCCCTTAAGAAGTGGTTCTGTAGATGAGAATAATGTTACGAATCCTTTGGCTTTAAGTATGGCTCAGAATTTACTCTCAAACCCAGAATTGTTACAACAGTTGCAACAAATGCAGAAAACCATTCAACAGACAGAGCTATTAAAGCTTAGCATTTCGGAGTTGGAATCGCACGGAATGGGTGGCCAGTCCTCAGTCAGTGGTCAACAGATTTTAAGTGCTTTTCAAACCCAACAACAAAACCAAAGTTTAATTAATTCAGAGAATAATAACAATTCAGATGAAAATCGAAAACAAATTGACTTAAATATGAATTTTGAGAATTTGGAACAAAAACTCAATAATAATGAAAGCATTCAATCATTAAATCATTTAAATCCAAATTTAAACCCAAATGACAATAATTTTCAATATTTGCAAAACGCAAATAATTTCGGTCCGCAAATGCGAGCGAATGATTTGAATTATGCTTTAAATAGTAGTGTAATTGATTCCAATCAATATCACAGTCATCAACAACAGAACCAACAGTTTCAGCCGTTCCAACAGGAAATGAATGAAAGGTCAGGTTCGCACTCACCTCGAAATAGATCTCCGCGAAGACAACGATTCAGAGATCGATACAGAGATAGATCCCGTTCCCGATCGCCACGTAATCGTAGAGATAGAGACCGGGAATCCCGGCGCTCCTATAGGTCGCGGTCCAGATCTCCTCGTAGTTCACGATTTAATGATAGACCCCGTTCTCCACAAAGCTTTGAAAGGGAGAGGGAACGGGAGAGAAGACGTAAAGGTTTACCGCCAATTAGAAAGTCATGTCTAACCATATGTAGTACAACCCTATGGTTAGGACATGTGCCTAAACTTGTTTCCGAAGCTGATCTCAGCGACACATTTGGCGAATTCGGAGCCATTAATAGCATTGATGTAATAATTGAATGATTTTTTGTTTCTCCGATTTGTTTGAATTTTTGTCACTTTTTATACTATTATTCACTTTTTGTGTGAAATTTCCTGACTATTGACTCATAATTTAGCCTTTGCTTACAAACCAATTATTTATTTTCTTGTTGTAATCTTTTCCACTTTTGACTAATTTATGAAAACTTTTCTAATTTATCAGTTAATCCCATCGCGAGGCTGTGCTTACGTTTGTATGAACAGACGACAGGACGCGGCCAAAGCTCTCAGTAGTTTAAGAAATGTTAAACTTCATGGAAGTCAAATTAAAGTAATTATTTCAAAATTGATTGGATTTTTTGACATCACTTTTCATATGACAACAGATGGCTTGGGCTCCAGGCAAAGGAATGAAAGGCAAGGAATACAAAGACTATTGGGAGGCCGATGAGGGCGCCAGTTATATACCTTATAGTAAACTGGCCGATGACGTAGACCTCGACCTATTAGAAGAGGGCGGGACTGTTGATGAGGACACTGTCCCTGAAAAACTACAGGGTTTGACACTAACACTCATTTCCTTTAAACTAATTTCTATTTATTGAATAGAAATTCGAAAGCGAAAGAATAAGGAAAGAGAGGATCACGAGAGGGAAACGGTAGCCCTTATGGCCAGAGCGGCAGCTATGATGCAGCCGATGCCTATGGTTGGAATGCCCGCCACTTCTTTTAGTTAGTTTTAAAATTATTTAAAATAATTAATGAATAGAATTAACAACAATTCAAATGTCAGGTCTGGTAATGCCTCCAAATATGCTTAACATTAGCGGTCAGACAACAGTAATGTCATCGGAGCCAACAATGCTAACTACGGTCACTACTAATACATACGCCCCAATGCAAGGGCCGCCATTACCTCCTCTTATGAACAAAGAAGAAAATAAAACAGAAATAACTGAAGTGACGATGAGTTCTGAGAACTCATTAATTGAAAACAAAATCGATTCAATGATATCGAACAATACAAATGTTCCACTCCTTCCTCCACCTCTACCTCCTTTCCAGCCCGGAGTTCCTCCATTATCTTTACCTCCTATGCCTCCTATTCTCGGATCACAACCACCTCCAATGCCATGGCTTTCAGGACCTCCGCCTCCCATTATGCCGGGCACTCGTTTGCCAGGTCTGACTCTTTCCCAAAATATCGTTTGAATAACATTCAAATGTTTTGTTATTTAGGAGCAGCTGTTTCTCAAAGGCCACCACTTCTTCCATTATCATCCGTCCCCACTTCTACTACAGATTCAACGATTACCTCCATTAGACACGACGATAGACCGCCATCAGTGACGTCTTCAATGGCCAAACCTGAAGATAGGCCACCATTAATATCAACTCTTCCATTACAACTCTCTCACGAAGATCTGCCGCCACGACTACATCCGAACAGACCAATGGACCGAAACTTTGGTCCAAGAGATCGCTTCGGATCGAATTTAGACAGACCTGAAATAGATAGACCTCCTCATAATGACGATCCCTTCGCTCCATCAGTATATGAGTTAAGAGCAATGGAAAGGAATCAAATGATGAGACCTCCAATTCCACACCAAATGGGAGGAACAGGTATTTACTATTTGACAAAAGTTTAGTATAATTTGAAAAACTATTGTGTTTCAGGTCGTTCAGGACTTATGCCTATACCTCACAATATGAATGAAAGGTTTCCTTTCGAAAGACCTCAAAGACCTTTCCATCCAAGACATCATAATATGAGACCAGATCTGAGACCACAACATCATCACAACTTTGATCGCCAATCGGGCGGTGGTAGAGGTCGTGATTTTCAAAATCGTGGTTTCGGACGAAGAGATCGTCCCTCGCGATGGAAAAATGATGACCACAACAGACATTTTAATAGAAACAACAGTGACTTTAATCCGGGTTTTAATGACAATAAATTTAGTCGAAGATATGATAGAGAAGAAAGGGATCAACAAAATGAAGAACCATTTAATACAGAAAACAATTCAGACAATAATAGTGTTAATGAAAGACATAATAATAACAACAATAATAATGATTTAAATCCGAACAATGATTTAAGTTTTGATATGAATAGTGTTGTGACTAAAAGTGATTTCATTGACAATAATAATGAAATTCATATGAAAATCGACAATAATATGGAACAGATAATTAGTGATAATATTGACAATAGTGTCAACAGTGAAGTGAACACATGATTTCTGAAACCTATTGTTTTGGAAATCAATGGCAAAAATCAATTGTTTAGTCGCTTTTAATCATTATTTTAAGAGTCTTCGTATCAATCATTTGAAAAGTTCTTTGTAATTAAAATAACGATTTAATTTATTTAATTTAATAGAAGTTTTTTATTAAACATTTTTTTCAATTATAAATTAATAAATTATTTTTATTTTCAGCAGTTGTTTTCACAACATTTTAAAAGTAAATAAATTAATAAAAACTAATTAAATGAATTAACAGTTTTTTTGGAGTTTTTATTTTTCGAGTCAACATTTTTGTCATTTTGAGTATTAATTCAAATAAAACTTTTATGAATATATGGTTTGAGTAATATTTGCTAAAAGTTTATCAGTTAATAGCAATCAGTTTTTATTTATGATTTATTGATATATTTTATTGAATTCTTTGAATAAATTACTTTGATTTGAAAAATGGGTTCTTTTTATGAACTCTTGATTTAAGTTTTAAAGAAAATTAATTTTAGTTATCATTTGTTTGCAATTTTGGGAATATTTCCCAATCATTGAAATATAAACTTTGTATTTAATTATCAAAAGTTTAATTCTTTGGGTTTATAACATGATATTGTTATCCGGATCGTTCATCTTTGACCTGAGCCCAAGCTATGACTCCACAGCCGAGTCTACCGCCAGCATTACCCGTACTTTTGCTCTGTTCGTGTCCTCCACGACCCAAATCATCGACATTTTCGTGAACCTTAAAAATGGGTTAATTTTATTCTATTATTAAAATTAAAAGTCTTACGACAATAGCTCTGCCCAGTATTGAATTGGAACCGCTCAGAGTTAGGAAATAGTCGAGAAAATCTACTTTTGCGACCCCTTTATCGTCGGCCACAATATTACCCAAATCGCCGACGTGTCGGTTAAAGTCATCGGGAGAGCCGTGTTCTCTATTGTGAGGGTTAAAGTGTGATCCCGCGCTCTTACACCCATCACTCAGATCTCCGTATTGATGGACGTGAAAACCATGAGAACCGGGAGTTAGTCCTTCGATAGTTCCATAGATTCTGACTCTGTCGTAACCCTTTTGAAGGACACAAATGTTATATAATTTACAGTAAATTCCAAACATAAAAACTTATGTTTTTCCTTAACATAACTTTATTTTACAAATCATTCGATAATTACTTTCACTTATATATTGAAAATTTTAAAATTAATATTAGAAATAATAACAGGAAATATACTTACAATTTGTTCAAAATTGATGATTCCTTTTACTTTTCCCTGGAGTATAGTCAAGGCTTTCACAGGTCTAAAGTATCGTTGAAATGTGTAGACCTGTTGGTTAGCAAAAGGCTGTTCTCTGCCATATAAAAAGCGTTGACTTAAGACAATAGTTAAGACACTTAACAAATAACTAATGATTGACAACAAATTCATCGTTGATTTGAAAATTTATGTTTTTTGAGGAAATATAAAATATTATTGATTTTGAAATCCAACTCTCCTTTGAGAGTAAAGTTGTTTTGATGAATAGGATTTGGAAAAGTATTTACCTCTCAGTCAGTGGTTTTCATTAAAATGTTTGTTTAAATGTTTAGATTTTATTCTCAGAAAAACAAAAAGCGGTCGAACGAGAAGTTAAGACAATTAACGATAAAATTTTATTTAAGAAGAGAAGTAAAAGTAATTTTTCAATAACTTTGACCCAAATCTTTCTTCAGTCAAATTAAATATTCGTCTGAAAATTGAAAAAAATCGAAGGTTTCGATAGTTTTCAATCAAATACTAAATCAGAATTAATTAGTTTTTAATTTAAAGTTAAACTTAGATTAAAGTTATTTACACTTTTTATTTCAACAGGAATTCCTCCGCTTTTCATAGAAAACATCTACTATATAGTTCCTGGATATTTGTAACCATGTTAATCTTTCTATTAATCATTTATTATTTGTGAAAGTTATAAAAAAAAAGAAGTTTTTATTAAATTATTTTGCAACCAATGATTGCCATTAAAATCAAACAAATGTTTTTTAAATTATTTTTAATTCAAAAATAATTTTTTTTTATTTTTAATGAAAGAAAATCACGATATTTTTAATAGTTTTTAATGATGACCAAGGTTATTTACTTTAAATAAAAAAGAAATCTCATAATGCTTAGTATTGAACACATGTTTTAACTAAAAAATTTATCTTGATCAAATAATGATTAGCTTATGAAAAGGAATGTAGATATTAGATTGAGCTAGAAACACTATTATCTGTTGCATGATAAAACTGACCTATTTCATTTTACTTGTTTTTAAAACTGATTTTTAATAGTTTTTGGCGATAATTTTTTTTAAGTAATTTTCATTCAATCGGTTATCTCTCAATCTTTGAGAGTCATATCATTTTGTTTAATAACTTTTGAGCGAAAGATTTGTTTCGAAATCTATTGATATTTAAATATAATTCAATGAAATGAGACTATGATTTGGAAAATATTTTAATTGAAAATAAATGCAAATAAAAAGTAATGAATTAATAATAATAAACAATGACTTAGAATCAAAAATATAGATAATCTCTTCTATTCTTAAGATCCAAATAAATTGCTATAAATTTGGACACATTTTAAAACTAATTTTCACATTAAATGAAATCCATTAGAAAATCAAATTTACAACAAATTAAACGACAATTAAAATTAAATTCAAATTTCAATAAAAAGATAATCTGATATCAAATAATATCATTTTTACACATTAAAAGTACAATGTTTTTAAATAAAATTTACTAGAGGTTTATACATTTATCTAGGTCATTTAGGCAAAATATTAACCTAGACAAAAGCATAATATTTAACCTCTTGTTAAGTCCGAGATATTCACATAAGATTAATATAAAACAAACATTAATTAATATAAAAAGCATTTGTTTTATGTGAAACCATTACTAATATTTTCTTGAATAACAATTTTTATAATTATTAAAAAAAATTAGATTAAGTTTAAGTTCATTTCTTAAAAATATATAATTTTT
>JAQFZL010000987.1:0-12054 GCA_034695685.1 Galumna lanceata
TACGCAAAGTCTATATCTTCGGTGAAATGTTTCGATTCTTTTGATTGCAATTCTTTCGTCGATATTATTAAGAATAAGATTACTGTATTTTTGTTTAATCGCAACTCTTTTTGATACTTCTTTGAAACTATTACGTCCATTCATTTTTCAATAAAATGTGACTTTTGTTATATTTTTTCAATTTATTTGTATCAATTAAATGAATAAAAATTTACAAATTTATAATTTATCTGAATCTGAAGACTTACTTAAACAAATAACTTTGTATCAAATCTTCGGTATATTCAAGCTTTAATACTAAAATTGTTTAATTAAAGCATAATTTATTCATTAGGTTTATTAATGATATTTTCATATTAACTTCATTATAACATGCATGCATTACATAGTTTTAATAGAATAACTATTAGAAAATCTATATTAATATTCGTGATAACATTAATTTCTGATAGATATATCTTTGAGGTTTTTCCCACAAAATATCATTTTTATTTATATAATATTAAGGAAAAAACCAAAAGAAAATATCTATCAGAAAATCATTTAATTTGATATTATCACGAATATTATAAAAGATTTTCTAAATAAAATTTTATTTGCTTTCATTTAATCTAATACTGATTTTATTAGTTTGAAAAAGTTTAAGTTTAAAACTTCTAAAGAAAATTATTCATTATAATCACAATTCTCAGGAAGAGTATCAAAAAGTAAATTGAAATAAGTTTGATTTGCTTGATGATAAAAACTTTTATATGACTCTTTTTCAGAATTTTAATAATTTTCATATTTTGTCAGAATATCCCTGATTGATTTTTGAGAATATACTTATGAAAAACTTCGAAATACTCTACAATGGAGAATTAACATCAAAACTACTATTATTTTTGTAAAAAAGTCTGACTTTTTTGTTGATTATTTGAATGATAAAATGAGTCAAAAATTAATTAATGGAAAAATCAAAAATCCATTACAATGAAAAACTGACTTCAGAACTATAATTATTTTTGATAACAAGTCTGACTTTTTTGTTTAATATTTGTATGATAAAATGAGTCAAAAACAAATTGATTCAAATATTTATGAATAAACCCAGCACATTCTAATTTGAAGATTAGGATTTGAATAAACTTTCTTAAAATAAATTGAGATTGATTTTATATAATGAATTATATTAGTGAGATTGATGAAAAACAAAATTAATTGTAAAAATTTTTATTATTAGTCTAAAAACAATCTGAATTTTATAATAACAAACATTTCACAAATCAAACAAATCTCAAGAAAATCATTTCAATATTGCGTTAAAATTGAAGGTTTCATCAAAAAAAATTCGAATACGTTAGCAATTCAATGGGAGACATGAATAAGAATACATATACAGATAAACCTCTTATACGTCAAACGCCCCAGACATAGGATAAAGTTGACGTTTTGGAGAGTTTTTCATAATAGAAGGACAGGAATAATATCAATGAATCGGGACTCAGAAATCAGTTGAAATAATGGAAAGCTTTCCATAATGGTGGGTTGACGCACCTAAAGTTTATCTGTTTTATTATAAATGTGATTCAATTGTACTTTTTAAATAATTTCTTTCAATTTCTTACAAATAAAAGAGGACAGTCAATATGAAAGAAAATCAATTCAATTTCAACTATCGATTTATTTTTTTATTTCGAAAAATGAAAACAAATTTTCAAAATAAGTCAAAAATATTTGAACTGCAATGAATTTGATTAACAAAATATAAACACTTTAATTTTATGATTAAGATCAAGATAGAGATAAATTTATAGAATTCCAAGGAAATTATTAGCAAGCTATAATTTTGTAAAATAAAGAGAATATTTGATTGAATTAGAGTGATTTTTTTTGAGGTTTTTCTCAATTATTTGCTTACATTGAATCCAATATTGATTTTATAACTTTAGAAATATTTAATGGAAATTATTTCACAACCTGCATTCAAATTAAAGATTTTATAATAAAATTTTAGTATACGTTAGCAACATAATGGAAATTATGTATATAAATACATTGATATAGAAATAAAATTCCACATTTTAAATAATTTTTTTCATATGTGAAAGATCATTTAACTTTTTATTCATTAATCTTTTTTTATAAAACCCATTGTGTAAAATCAATTTTAATTTTTTGATTTTAAAGTATTAATTTTCCAGAAATTTTAATTTTTGAAACCCGATATTCGGAGGAAAGAGAAGTTATTTGGTTAACTTTTTGCTAATTTGTTTCATTGAAACGAACTTCATTTAGAAATAAAGTTATATTTTATGAAAAATTTGAATTCAAAAGTTCTAACAATTAGGTTATTTTATTTTGATATCTTAATCATCGAAATTAAGGACCCATTTATATATCATGTCATTCAAAAATTTGTATGATTAAAGTTTGTTTAATATTTATGTCAATCTTTATTATTTTTATATCGAATTATTTTAATTACATTCGATTTTTTGCTTTAATTGATAAATACAAGATATATTGAGAAAGAAAATCAATTCAATTTCAACCATCGGTTTATTTTCGATTTTGAATGATTGAAAAAAATTTTAAAATTTGTTGAAAAAATATAAACTGTAATGATTTTGATTAAAAAAATCAAAAACACTTGAACTTCATGATCAAGATTGTTTTTAGAGATAAATTCATAGAATTCCAAAAAAATTATTAGCAAGCTGCAATTATAAAAAATACAGTTTATTACATTGATTTAGAGCAATTTGAACAAAAATTATCGAAGGAGAATTATAAAATAAAATTGTTTGTCTTTTTGTCCAATTTATTATCTAACTGATGACTATTATTAAAGATAACGATTCATTATATCTTGATGAGTGGGATTGAAATTTCAACAATGATTATTTGACCAAGATTAAACATGATCCATACCATGAATGTTCAGTTTTGGATTGAACTTATTTGATTTATTGATACAGAGAAATGATTGTTACGTCAATGAATGACTATCTGTTTTGAATATTTTTGGGTTACTGTTGAAAATTTTGAATTTTCAAAGGTTTTTTTCATCAATAAATTTTGAATCAATAATCTTGCATCTTTTTCTGATCATTTCACACACAGGTATTTAAAAATTGAAAAGGTTATAGGAAATGAATAAAATCATTACAAATGTTTTCAATGTTTGACCCGTTATTAAATATTAATCTTCAATAATAATATAAATAAATGATTATTCATTTTAATTAGGAGGAAATTAGTAATTATCGTATCAAATAAAATAATTTCTGCTTGGTAATATTCTGAAAGAGTTTTTTATTGGTTTCATCATTTATAAAATATGTTAAAAAACATTTTGTTAAAATATATTAAAATTTATTGAATTTGAAATAAAAATTCCTTTTAATTATAATATTCAATGTTTTTATAAATATCTAACTTCAACTATTCAGTTTTAACATCCTTCTCTAAAACTCTACAGTTATTAATTATTTTTTGTTTTATTTAACCTTCTTTAGGGAATTTTTTCTTTTAGTTTTTTCTTTGAATTCAGATTTTTTTTTTAAGTTTTCAAGTAGTTTCTTTACATTACAAATTTCCTCTTCAGCCCATTTATAACAACAATCTATTACATTATCTCTAAAAGCAAGATATTTATTTCCATCTGATTTATTGATTAAACTGATAAAAGTATTAGTTGAATATAAAAGTGATATAAAAATTACTTATCAAGTTTTTTTGTAATTGGTAGGTAGAATTTCATTCTGATATCTTTTGGACTATCTGCTGGCATCGCCAAATTTGAAGTTAATGAATAATTTTTCAAATAGCCGAATGTATCTTCATTAATACAATTGACGATATTTTTTTTGAAGGTGGAATTTTCTCTCATTCTTTATTGATGAAAAATATATAAATTTAATATTTCTGATTTTTCATGAAAAATAAAGAAATATGAATAGAGTTATAAATAAAGAAAAAAGTATTATTTTTAAACAATTTGATATTGATGATCAGTTTGAGATATTTTTATATTGGAGCGAAATTGTTATTAAATTCAAAACAACAGGTTGAAAACAAATATTTTTCCTCAATAATTTTATTAAGTCACGAAATCTTAATTGAACGTGTTCACGAAATGGATTATAAAATCAGGTGAGTGCTGTACACATGTAAATGTTAACATTGATAAACCGTTTTTTTCAAATTGACATATATAATTTGTTTTTATTTTGGCTCAAAAAACAATAAACGGTGGCCAAGGCATAATCTATCAAACCCATGCATTGTTCACATTAATACAGAGTTATGAAGACAAAAAAGAAAAATTAAGAAGAAATAATTTAATATTGATGGTAAATTCGAGATTCATGCTTTATATAAAAGTAAAAAAGTTAGAGAATTCAAAACAACAGTTTGAAATAACATTATTTTTTTCAATAATCTTTTTGTCAATTATCTAACTAAAAACATCTTAACTTATGGTTGGAATATTTGATGAATCCCCAGTTTCTCAAGCGGATATCAAAATTTTTGGAAAAAAGTAAATCAACAGTAAGATTTTCGATGATTTCAAGTTAATATATTCCTTTTCAAAAATATTCTATAATCTCAAGAGTCCAAGCTAAAATCACAAACAAATTTTTGTGAATAATAAGCTTTCATGAGAATAACTATCATCAAAAAGATAAACGTTAAAATTCATCAGTTTAATACATGCATGGCTAGAATGATTTTTCATATGAATGATGAATTTACTTCTTAAAATTTCATCAAAGCTCATTTTTAGCACTTTTGAAAATTTTAGAAATTTTTTTTTTAATTTCACATTTCAAGACTATTTCCTGTAACTTAACAACGAATTTTCATTATCTCCATTGCTTTTTTAAAAAAACAAACGCTTCAACATCAAAATCAGATCAGCAATCAAAAAATTTTGAAACTTCACTTAACCGTTAAATAATAAAAATCTGGTGGAATCTAAGTAATGTTATATTGTTCAACAATTGAAAATTTTAAAAATTTAAACTTTTAAAAAAATTGTTTTAATAATCGTTTCAAAACCTTGAATTCAAATAAAAACATTCTTTATCATCCATTCACTCGAATGAATCATTGAGTTTAAGTTAATTTTCAGAATTATTATTTTAAAAAAATTTAAAATCGAAGATCTCAACAATACATTACGAACTGAAAAACTTATTCATTTTCAACTTTATTGAAAAGTTTTTATTCTTTCCAGTTAGTCTTCAGTTTTCAGTTCAACAAAATTCTTTACAAAATACTCAACATATATAAAAAAACACGAATTTCTCCAAATGAATCATCGAATGAACATTTCATACTCTTGAACATTTCATGAGTTTACAAATCATGAAATGTTTGAAAATTAGTTTTCCCGTGAAAAATATCAAAAACTTATTCAAAAATATAAGCCTAATTTTCAATTCATATTGAAACTCTTTCAGAATCCTCAAGAAAATTCATTTGGCTCAGCCATCTTGAAGTCGACCCCGAGGTAGACCGAGCATGAGATGGTCGGATGGGATTCAAAATCTTTGTGTGGGGATAGGGGTTGACTTTGCCCGGGCAGGTGACACGGCCCGCTGTCGAGAATCATGGCATACAACTATTGCCCATCAGTGACCCGAACCTTAATGAGTATAAGTGGATTTGAAATCCATTGATTGAATGACTCTACCAGTATATTAAATATAAGAGAAAGCAATCGATTCATTTGACTGCAAGCCGTTCCGAGACACCAGATTTCAATTGGTTGTACAAATGATTTTTTGAACTTAAACCTAATTTAAAAAACAACTTAGAGTAAAATCAATTTCTCAAGTCAAAATCAGAAGTTATACCAAATTTAATAGTCTCTATCTGGGAATATTCTAGATTAATAATTAAACAAATATAATGAAAACTCAAGAAGAAGATTCAAATTAACGTGTTGATTTGATAATTATCCTGAATTTTTATAATCACCTGATTCTCAGTTATGATAAGCCAAATCACAACACTTTTTTCAACGTGTTTTTGAAACACAACAGAAAATCAGATAAGTATTGTACACATGTAAATGTAAACATTGATAAATCATTTATTTCAAATTAATCTAGAAAGAATGCTTTCATTGGGCTCAAAAAAACAATGAACAAGCACCAATTCATAGTCAATCTAACCTTAGCATTGTTCACTATTCATTGTCTTATTCTAGGCTTATTTTATATTCTTAAAAGTGTCAGAGGAGTATGAGTGATGAGCACTGTGATTTGATTTATTGAAAAGGTATGTATAGAAAGATTCGATAGCTAGACTCAGCAATCATGGGTAGGTTTTCATAAAAAAATTTTCCAAAACACCTCAGGTTTGAAAATTTATTTGATCCAGTCTTATAATCATATTCAGTTTAGGATGACCTTAGTTTTTGTGCTATTATTTCAAATAATATATAACCAGTGATTGTTTGATGTTGAGTGTGAATTTATCATGAACTGTGAAAGTTTAATGAAAGTTGAGTCGATTTCACTCGAATTCAATAGTTTTCATAAATGAATTGAACCAGAATTTAATTTGGATTACCAAGAATATAAAACGCAACTATTTATATGTCAGATAGTTATTTAAGTTAAATTGATTTGAACAATCAGAAACGAATCGATATTTTTTAAGCTGCGATAAACTTCTATTGAAAATGTGAAACTTCAAGTTATTAGATCACCCAGAGTGGCGGTTTATGAAAAATTTGATTTTCATTTCTGATTCAGAATATTTGTAGTCTGTCATTGCGGTGAAGTAAGAATTGTTTTGATATATCTGGATTATTGTATAGATGGGTAGACTGCTAGAAGTTTCAACTCAGTTCTGGAATACTACTACTCAGCTTAAAAAAGCTTTCATTATTTAAATCTAATTACTAATAAGTAATTAGTATAATTTTTGAAATGAAATTCTTGTTATTCCAATAATTGATGCATTTGTTGTTAGTATAATGGAGTTAAATTTAACGACTTGTAGTCTTTCGAACGATTAACTTTTCGATGGTAGATAAAAAGTTTACGTTTATCAATAGAAAATAATCCTCAATTTTGAAGAATAAATTTTGAAAAGTGGCATTCATGGAGAAAATTGAAATTAAATGTGCTGAAAATTTTCCTTCATTAAAAATTATTATATTTCTTCTTTTGTACAAAATTTTCTTATAAATCAGCTAATAGTTAACTTGGTTGAAATATAATAATTTCATTTTCGAATAGTAGTAACTGAAACTTCCACGACGAACGTAAACTTCTTTTTATGAATTACGTCATTATGGAAAGCAAAAAGTTCAAAAATTTTTTCCATGTGCGAAACATTCATCATGATTTTTGCCATAAACGATAATTTTTTTCTAACAATATAAGCAACTTTCAATCAGAAATCACCAAAAATTTTTCGATTAAGTATGTGGACTGTTTTCAAGGCCTGAAAGCAATACCATAAAATTTTAAGATTTACAAATGATGAAGATTTTTGTTCTGTGTTTGTCTCTGAGTAATATGAGCGTCCGTCAAATACTTCAACAAAACTTATATTCATTGAAAAGTTGAGTCATAGTTTTAGATCGATGGCTTGTTAATTGTTTGAGAAAAATTCATTGTCAGCAGAAGTTACAAGTTTTAAACTGTTCAATCCCCTCAGAAATGTGGATCACCATTTTTTTTAGTATGATAGTGATGAGGGTTCCTAAGGATGATTTTTCGAAATCGAAAACAGTTTTTAACTGAAAGTATTTCTGAACAAAATTTAATCTCTTGAATAATCCTAAAAGTACATGATCGAATTGCAGTTACCACAGTGACTTCATTTTTGAGATTATTTTTGTGTTTCTAAATTGTTATTTGACCAATGTTGTTATCAGACAATGTCGTACGTTTTTCGATGATCAGTGATATAGAACGAATAACACTGAAATTATTGTCCTTATCAAAATTATTCATTTTGTTATTTTCGAAATTTTCGGTTCACCTACTGTTTTTGATGTTTTTCAAACTTATGTTCAAGATACTATAATTGTTTCTGTAGAACGTGTTTCATTGTTTTTTTCAGACAGTCGGTTAATCTACAGAATTAAATGCTTATCAAATTCAACTTGAATGAGAATATTCATTAATTGATAAATTGAAATAATTGAACAATAATTGAACTTTTCATCGGATCAGTGATCATCACGATCACATTTCAAACAGATCTTTGAAGAAATTTATCAAATTGATGAGTTGTAAGCAAATTTTTTCAGAATATAAATTCAGAATAAAAATTGAGTGAAGCGGTTTTGAAATGTTGAATGGAGACGAGTTGAGAAAATAGAATATGAAACTTGAGAAAGATACGTTAAAGTGTTGAATAGGTTAGATCTTCTCAAAAAAATTTGGCTGTGAATAGTTTGGTTTGCAATTCAACTAATATTCGATGAAAAAATACAACTTATTTATTGTTTATTTGTGACTATTGTTGATATTTAACACGAGTACCTCGTCAGTTAATAAAGTCGTCAGGTGGAATGAGCACGAAAAATAAAGATGAAGAGAATTTTTCATAAAAAAAGTAAAAGAATCGTTCGTTTAGTGATATTGAAAGTTTGAAATGAGCAAACAGTTGATAAACGGCTCGCATTGGTGAAAATGGTTTTAGCACATACGTGTTAGTTTTAATTTGATAACGTTCGTCTCAATTATATTGAGATCATATAATTAAAATGTATTTTGTTTAAAATATATTTCAGATAAACTTAATGAGTTGAGTAATTGAAGTTTTTAACATGGAAATTTTCATATGAATTTGTTTCTCATTGATAGAACATTTGAATGATGGAAAATTAAACATGTAAATTTTGAAAATCAAATTTTTTTGAAATTATCTAACAAAAATTTAATTGAAAACTATTCAACTCAAAATTAAACTCTTTAATTTTACAAGTAATTAAAGGAAAAAAATTCACTTTTTTTAACGTTATTCAAAAAATACTCAGTTTAAGAAATTTTAATCGAATAATATCAAATTAATTAATTTATTTTTAGTATTAGATTGAAATTCTAACCTATAACAAATTTTGTCCATAATTGTGTCATCAAAATCATCCCTTGATTTGATTTTTCTAAAATTACCATTGTCATTGCGGCAAATAACAATATGAATGATTAAATTCAACTTGATTGTTGAAAAAACTATTTTTCCGATAAAATTCATCTTTGATAGTGAATTAACGAATTTGAAAGCAAATAAATTACTATTAATCATAAAATGATGAAAAAAAAATTAATTAGTTTGTTTTTATGAAAAAATTCGTTATATTGTAACATATTAATGAGACATATCTCAAATACAGATCTTAGAATTAACAGAAATTTGACATGATAACTTATTTTTCGAATAATTTTAACAAACCTATTTCATTTCTAATGTGTTGAAACAATATGATCATGTGTAACCAAACGTTTACAGCACTCAATAGTGTCCAACTCTCAAATTCATCATGTAAAGATTCAATTGCTTTCGAGAATTGACCATCCATGCCATATTACCTGGATCGTCCCATAATCTTGTTTTCGGTACTTGATGGTATGCTTTTTCGATACCTTCCTGTATCTTTGAGTTTTCAAGTCTTAAAATCGAATTCGAAAACCATAACTTCATGCTTTTGCAATGGGAATAATTGGTCTTCAATTCTAAAGCCAGCTTTCTAATCACATCGTTCATTTTATTCACGAAATTCAGCTGTTGAGATTTTCCATTCCCAAATTTCAGCATGAACTTTCCTTAGCAAACTGCTTAGTGTTATTCTTCTATAACTCTCGCAATTTTGTGTTCAAATTTTTTGTTTAGTTGATTTTAGTCTATTTCTGAAGCCATCCTATTTCAAGCTCAATGACAAGCGAGTTGCAACCACTGCATCTAAATGTTGCAATTGATTATAAGCATCTAATATCTGAGTTCATGAGTTCCTGAAATTTTACTGTTACAAGTTTTTAACCGTTTTCAGGTCGTTTTTCAAGCTTCATTTCACAGATAAATCAAACAATTTTTGGGTGTTTTGAGACATTGCTTGTGTCGAGTTCAATGGGTCTTGTAAGTTCTCTTGCAATCTTTAAAAAATATGATCATTTTTTTAATATTGTACCTTCTCATATTTTACCAGGTTTTGACATTTTTCGAATCTTTGAATCTCATATATAAAAATAACGCTATTATATCTTGTCAGCATGCCCAAATTTAGGAACAATTCATAGTTATGAGAGATCGTAAAAAAATTCTTTGGTTTTTTCACTGCTTATGCTGTCTTCTCTTTGTTTATCCGACACTCTAGAATGTTTGCGACGCTGTTGAAAATATTCCACCAAATATCTGTTCTTTGCATTTTAAGGTCATGGTATTCCAAGTGCCAATTTTAAGGTTCTCCTCCATTTGTCAGTTCTCCTTGCTGACCAACCAAATGCATTCTTCGACGGCTTTGGGCTTTCTTCAACCACAAGTTTGAACGAATAATAAATTCATCCCTATCTCAAATGTATGATGTCAAGCTCAATGGGTCAAAGTCAAGGGAAGTTCCATTAGGCATTTTAATCTTCAGGCGAGGGTCTCTTTCATGGCTGTCACCCTTGAGATGATATTTGTAAAAAGACAGTTCAATAGAGGTTGAAGATGAAGGCTTCTCGAAAATTTCCGTTGCTTCAACACTATAGCTTTTCTACAATATTTTCCTAAACTCACCGACGCCTTTGAGTTACCTGATCTCATCAACAATTAATTAATGATAGTCAAATTCTTTGATATTTCTCACCCATCTAAGTCTGAGGAGTGCTTGCCATCTGACAAACAGCTGCGAGGCGAAAAATTGTTTTCATCTTAATTAAAGCAAAAATTTGAGAATAGTTTTTTTTTTAAAAATATACTTGAACTAGTATTATTTCTCACAGAAACGCATGACTTTTATATTGAAAATATAAGTTTTTAATAAGATTCTTAAAATTTTTCAAATTCTTTTCAGAAGAATCCTCTAACTCTTCTTACAATGAGTGAAGAATTGTGTGATAAAAGAATATCTTTTTGGATCTTTATTCAAGTAATTTTTCAAAAAAAATCTAAAATTGATTCACTTGAATGTGTTACACAAATAATATAACTTGGTTAAGTTATGAGGCTAATATTTTTGACAAATTGGCCTGAATATTATATGAAATTTTTCGAATTCAAAGTGAAATTTAAAGTTATAATTTACTATTGATATATGTACTTCGTTAAGTTTTCGATGTATGTCAAAATTTAATTTTTGAATTAAGTGTAATTTTGAATGAATTTTTCAAAGATTTTTTCACATTTCACAACAGGGGAAATAGCCTAAAATCTCCAGTTCTTAAAGAATTTCGAATCACTACATTTACGTAATAACTCATGATATATTAAATTAAATCACCTTCACTTACTCATTGATTGCCATTTTTTTGGCTTTTACAAAATTTTTGATTGTTATCAATGTGTTATATTTGATTATATGGTGAAAATTCAATTTCCGTTTAAATTAGAAAAGGTGAATTTATTGTGTATGCATATATAAGATTAACTTGACCAGAGACTTATCAGGTCAAAAAATTATTTCATTACTTGTGCTAACGTACCTATCAGTCCTTGAGAAGGACTATATAATGTTTCAATTTGAAGGTCATATTTCATTTCAAAAAAAATATTTATCTTGAAAATCATACTCAATTTTAGAATTCATATTTTGACATACATTGAAAACTCAATGTAGTACATATATAATTGTGAAATATACTTGAATTTCGTATTGTATTTATAAAATTTCACATTATATTAAGGTTAATTTGTTCACATAATTAGCCTCAATACCCAATCAAGTAACAATAAATGTGTTACACATTTTAGTAAATCATATTTAGTCCGCGCGAAGCGCCGGCTCGACTTTTGTTTTTTTCGATAAAAACTGCAAAACTTTAATGAATATTTATTTAAAAATTACCTGAAAATATTCAAATACATTTATTCAAGGGTTTTAGGGCTAGCAAAGGCTCA
>JAQFZL010000988.1:0-12049 GCA_034695685.1 Galumna lanceata
ATATAATGACCCCATAATATTTAAATGGGGTTTCAATTTGTTATCAAAATATTTGTTTGAAACATTTTCTAATTTTTTTTCATACTCATAATAAATAGTTCATTCATTGATGGTTCACCTTGCTTAATAAATTGATATTGGTTAATTTTCAAAATCAGAGATTCCTGATGTTAATATACCTATTTAAATTATTTAACTATAAATATAATGAAATTTAAAGAAAAAAAGATTAGAGAAAATTTTAATCGAATTTTTTAATTTTAAAATAAAATAATATTATATTTAATGAATAATTTAACGCATCTTTTTATGTCTAAAAGGATTATAATATAAACAAATTTATTTTCTAATAATCCATTTAATGGTTTATTTAATTATGTAAAGTGAGCATGATGATTATAAACATAAAGACATAGCAATGCTCAACTTAATTGGTTATAAAATTAATGTTTGACCTAAATTTAAATTAAAATAATTAAATAAAAGCTAAAATTGATTGAATGGTGGAAAGGAAGTGATGATTATCTGGTGTCTGGCATTATCTGTCGGGGAGCGCCATATGGTGTCATTCCTGACTGATTCGCTCCTTTATTAGTGCCCGCCTGAAGACCTATCATTGATTGGCTTTTATTAAGAATTTCTTTACTGAAACTTCTTTTGTTTTGTTCGGCAACTTTTACTCCAATTACAGGTCCGTCGAAACGGTTTTTCTGAACCTAAAATCATCGAAAGTATTAATTGGTGTCTGATTTGAAGCCTTATGTTTGCTTACGAGTCCGCCCAAAGCAAACAAACAGTTGACGACCTTTTTTGAGGCAAATCATAAAAAATAAAATATAGTTCTCTATTGTTTCGATAGATTTTCTCTTAAACTTATGAACAATAAGTCCATAGTTTTGATGAATGATTTAATAAAAGAAAGGAATCGATTGAAAGAATCAAAAGAATTGAAGACAAGATTTGATTCATACCATATAGAGATTCTTTCTTTCATATAAGTCATTAACTTGAAAGAGATCATGACTTTTGAGACCATAATTTTCACAACTTTTCAAAAACATTTCCAGATTTTCCCTCTGAAACAAACCATTGAAAACATTTTACAAAATTTTATTGAAACAAATGACTCGAATCTCATTATTTTAAAAATGAGTTTATTTGTCAACCATTTAGTCGTTAATGATTTTAATCAATTTATTAACGAAACAAAACTTATGTTAAGTACAGACCTGTTTGAACGGAGCTTTTGCTGTATTAATCTTGGATATAGACCCGGGTCTTATAATGTTCATTAATCTAAAGTAATAAATAAATCTTAATTTATATATTGTTTGGAGTGGTTTTCAGCGTTAATTAATCTAATTTGTGTTCATTTCATATATTATCGTTGAATTTGTAATGAGAGTAATGATGACGAAAGTGTCCTTACGTGCAAAGAGCGATACCATCTTTGAGAGCATCAGCAAAATCGAACTGATCCTGAAAGCCATGGTCTTGATTGGGAGCTCCAATGGGTAAGTGAGTGACGGCACGAACCCATTCGAGTGACTGCATCGCCAAATTCATGTCGAACTTTGCCTGAGACTAACGAGTAATACATGTCTTCAAAACAGTTATTAATTAAAATTCGTGTTTTGAACACAACTTTTCCATATGTGCTCTCATTAGAGCAAAGATACAACAGATTATGAGCCAAAACACACCCATCCTTCCAATTAAGATGAGGCTCACCTTTAATTGACACTCACGGCTTAGTCCATATGAAGGGCCCTGAAATGCCATCCACTCTCCACTCCTCTTCCAAATTCAATCTCAAAATCCAATTATTCAAATAAAACTTTTTCTGAACACAAATTAACTAAAAAATTCTCTTAAAATCGTTTTTGTCTTTTTTAGCGAATTTTAAATAAAAAAATTCGGCGATTAACCCAAACTCAAATCAAATGCTTTTTATTTGTCTTTGAGATATCAATAAATGTGAAGAACAAGAATTCAAATTCAATGTCAAAAGACTCAGAAATGTTTTCTCCGTATAAAAAGTGATCGAAACGAGAGATTAAAAATTGTTTTCAGACTTTGAAATAGTCGTTAAAATTGAAATCAAAAAGTTTTGCTAAAATATTAGTTGAAATATTTGTTTTTGTGTTGAGTCCGTGCTTTGCATTCACAAAGTCGTTAACTAATATAATTCAATACTAATTTGAGGAGAATTTTCAGCCAATGATTACTTTTATGTCAAAATATTTTGATTGAAATCATAACTTCACTATTTTTTACTTTAATTTTATATATCAGTTCTTATTTTAAGAGATATTGAATTTTCATTACATTAATAATCTTAACCTAATGTTTTGTTTTGAACTCTCGTTGTTATTAATGACAAAATTTATTATTTATTTACTCTAATTGAAGACTTATTCCCGATATTAAGCAAAACAAATAAACATTTTTCTGAATGCATTCAATAATAATTGTATAAAATATATTCAATTTTATTAATATAATATATATATATATAGTTATATTGAATAGAATAATTTATATTCAAACATTGAAAATAAATATTAAATAGATCATATAATAATTTAGATGGCCTATAATCCTGGGATCGCATTTTAATTTTGAAACCCCCTTGGATATTTCTATTTCAAAATAATTTTACAAAAGGACTTGGAAATGCTTTCACTGAATTGGTGTTAACATAGAACCATATGAGCAAGGTTAATTCTTTGATAGTTTCTTACATTTATATATAATTGAATCAAAGAAATAAGTAATTGTTTTCTCGGATTTATTCGCTTTTAATAAAGAATTAATGAGAACTCGAAGAATAAACATCTCATTTGTTTCATGTCTTTTCACTGACGTCTTAATACAAAAGTTTTTTTTTCTAATTTTCTTAACTGTATTTCTGTCTCTAATTTAATCCATTAATTGAATTCTATGAAAATCAAATTAAGCTTATTTTATAAAATTAAATGATTCACAATTTAATAAAAATAAAAGCAAATTATATGATAAGTATATTTGAAACAATGAATTAACAAAATTAATGGAACTTTAATTCTAATATTTATTACCCTTTTATTCTTTCTTTAAAAAAATACTAAAATGTATTCTTTTGGTATAAATTCTTTTCTAATAAGAATTTCTGTGAATTTTATTAGATTTATATTAACCAGTGATGGCAAAAAAAAGACTTCGATCTCAGGGGGTATTTTGTCAAAATTTCCGTCCCGGGGGATATTATGTAAACCATGTCTTTTCCATTGTTTGAGGGCTCGACTCATAGGGTATTTTGACGATTTTTCAATATCAGGGGGTATTTTGAAATTCCCCTTTTTGCCATCCCTGGTATTCACTCTATTAATAATTAATGGATCATTTTATTTACAACACATTCATTATAATAGAATTTTGATTAAAATATTTACTAATTTGTGTATTAATATTTAAATTTCTTGTTTTTATGATTAAATTAATTAAGAATCGACTTTAATGGTATAAATTGTTATTTTATTGTACATTAAGCAAAAATACTCTTGGCATAAATTCTAAGCGTTTTATTTATCTGTACTCATCATATAATAAATGTAAAATATTGCATAAATTTGTAAATATAAAAATGAACATGGTCAATAATCAATTGAATTAAACTCTGTTTTGGATGGAGTACTCGTTTTTTGAGCTCTCAGTTTAATATTGATTACATGTTCTCTAACATACAATTCCAATAAAAGAAAGGAAAAATCTAATGAATTTTGTTTTGACGGCTCTTCCCAATAGCGAAGACTTTCTGAAAACACTTTTACTAAAAGGTTTGATATTTTAGTCAACGTATTGAATGTCTTTTTTGAAAAAAAGCTTATTTCTAAAATATGGGTCATTTTAATTGACCAGAAATAAAAGTCTCTTTTGAGATAAGAGTAATTTTCAATAAATTTAAACAAAAGTATTTAAAATTTTAAATTAATTGAAGAAAGTTTATGACAATAAATGAGGATAAATATGAATAAATAAGGAGAAGAAAATTTTGTTTGTTTGGGTGAGTCTTAAATCTTTTATTATAGAGGTTTTATGTCGAGACTAATATTTTGTTGGACTCGAAATGAAAAACAATAATAAAATTTATCGATTGTTTCGTTTATAAAATTTATTTGGGTTTCCACTCATTTTTATAGTAAATAAATGGATCGGAAAAATCATATAATGAGCGACTGAGACATGACTTCAAACAAATTCTATACAATATTTCTATTATTTAAGTAATGCTCACTATTTATACATTAAATATTGTAGTGAATAGAAGAGAATAAGTGCTGAATTCGCACAAAATTAATGATAACAAAATACGAGAGAAAAATATTCGTCGTTTCGCTTCTGAGGAATGCATTGAATGCACTAAATTTGCTGATCAGTTATGTCCCGAATATCGATATTTATTCAGTGATTGCATTCAAAGCAGTCAAATATCAAAAATCAATGACTCGGAATCATTTTATCCGCTTTTTCTCTATTTTCCCAAAAACCTAATTCTCTAGTTTTGAATGAAATTTTAGAACTCATTTATACGAAACAAATAAATTGTTGTATTTTTAATGGCTTTTGAAAAAGAAATTCACATAAAAATAATATAAAACTTGAAATAAATTTCTATTTATTACGGAATCAAACATTTATTATTATAAAAATGAGAGTCAACTGATTAATGCGTTGATGCGAATCAAAACATACTATTTTTGTTGATTTCAGTATAAGTTTTTGAATTATTCATTAATTATATTCAGATATTTCTAAACAATTTTATTCTTAAATTTATTTCTCGAGTCTTTGATTTTGTAGAGATCTGAATGAGTAGACATTCCTTGGGAAGAGTGAGATAATAGCGGTATCACCTCTTGTGGAATCTCTGAAAGGGGAATGTGTCCAATGATTCGATATGAGTCGAGTAAAGCCGTCACAACTTTCTCTCCCAACTGTTTATCTGTGGTTTAAGTTTATTTTATCGAAAGAGAAATTGATTGAAATGAATAAAAAAATTTTCACAAAATATACATTTTGTTTGTGTGTAAGGAATGATAGTCTGTCCCAAAGAAGGCTTATCGTAATATCCATAATGGCTTACTTCTAAAGTATAGCAATTTGTATGATTGGGTAAAATCGATGCCATATAACTATAAAATCAAGTAAAACATAATTTATTTGATAAGAAAATAAGAATAGGATTGCGATTATTTTATGCAAAAATAAGACCAAACCATAAGAAAACTTTGAATTGCAGTCAAAATGAGAGGACATAAAAATGAAATATAATTTTCAAAAAAGTAATTCTTTTTTGTTTTCTAACATAAATTCTAATAAATATAAAACAATAGCGACGGCAAAGAAGAGCCATAACCTCATCGAACTTCCGGAGCGAAGTATTTGTCGACAATAGACTGTGTTATCGATATAAAAGTCATCCGTTAATTGAGACAATAATTTTGGCAAAAGAGCCACTCTTTCCATCTGAAACATATCATCTTTGCTCACAGCGTACATACATGACCCCAACAAATGGGTATGAGAGTGAATATCCAGGTAAATGTCCACATTCTCGCTCTGAAAATAGAGTAATATATTATCTATAAGTCGATGAAAAGTACAGAAAAGGTTTTGATATTTTTTTTGTGTTATAGAGTTGTAAAAAATGAAAGGATTGTCTGATGTAATACTGAAAATGTTGCAAATATTACAAATTGATCGATAAAGTAGTGATTAATTATTAAGAGTGATATATGAATCGCTGGATAACAATAATAAGCCATAAAATTGAAAGTATGTAACGCTTTTTTGGCAAAAGACAAGCAATCGATCACTAAATGAGTTAACCATTAATTATAATTTGAAAGATAAGTCAATCACTTATTTCTGGTGATTATTAATGGATAAATTGGTGGACATTTTTTCGTATAAAACTTCATTATTCCAATATTTTTTCATATGAGTTCTCATTACTTACGGAATAGTAGTGATGAAAACATTCAATAAATGATAAGAAAATAAGAGTTGAAGAGCGTAACGATAGTTAAGACTCACTAATGTTTGTGTTATTCGATAGACTTCTTGTTTTGCTGCCTCTAATTCGGGATACATTAGCGGTGATGACTTGTGCCAACTCTGGTTTAGGTCACTTCCAATTACTGATGTCCTTTCAATTATAATAATAGAGACAAACCATTATTTTAAAAATTGACTTAATCTTCACTAAAGCCAAAAGTTTCTAATGTCTAATGTTTTAGAACTAACCCTAACTAATGATAATTCAAATAATTTATAAAAAAAGATTATTTGTTATTTGAAGTAATTAACAAACATTTGATTCTAATTGAAAGCCTAATTTGAAACTCAGATTAATTAGAGATAAGTTCTTAGTATTTGATTATCAAATGCCATATAATTACCATAAATTTGAGATTAATTGATGAATATTTTTACTTAAAGAAGGGTTAATACAATATATACTGTAATACCTGGTATTGCCGACAAACACTCCGTCGGGATTCAACATTGGAATTATGTAAAATGTAGTGAATTGTAGTAAACAATTAGAGAGGGGACGTCCACTCAACAGTAGATTAATTATTCCTAGATTCAAATAATTATTGGGCAAAATGGGGTCAAAACATCATTAGTGTAAATGGGAATGATATGATTGATGGTATTGACGTGCCTTCACATATCAAAGAGCTCTGAGTCTCTGATGGATGTATTCGACTCATTATTAACACAACTTTTGCCTTTACTTTATCTCTGGCCTCACATTCTTTGCTACCGATTCGGAGTAAATGAATTTCTCTGTTTTGCTGTAAATCAATTGTTTTATTAATTAAACAAATATGAGTTAAGTTAACCATAAATTGACCATAAGTTGATCATTAGTTGACCATATGATCAAATAATATTATTTTCCATAAAAAATTGTGCGCTCAATGATAATAGAAAATGAACTTGATTAACTCTACCGGAATTAATTCTACATTTAATGACATAACCAAATGTGTTTTACCACAAAAAATATTTCTCTCAATAATATAATATCAGAGTTTTTACAGACATTTCAGTGAACATCAATTTATTTCATTTATTTTATTCAATAAATTATTTGAAGGCATCGAAGGCTCACAAATAATCCCAAATGGATTCCAATTCTTTACAAAATATTTTTCATTATTTCCAAGAATTGTTCCCTTTCTCTCTCTCTCTTTTTACGTTATTATACTTTTATAGAATTATATTTAATTTGTACTTGCTAACAATTTACAAATGTAACCTAAATTTAGAATAAGATAAATGGGAACACTTTAAAGGCTTATTTCATTAAATTAAGGTTAAAATAAATAAAAATTATAGAAAAACAAAACAAAAACTAAATAAATTATATATTAAAATATATATAATTAGCTTAAATTTCATGCATTTAAGGATTAATTCCACTCTCATTAGTCTTAAAACTTTTTGAAAGTGTTGTGAGCGCTGTCTGTAATGAAAAACCGGTAAAACAATTCAGTTGAAAATGTTTTACAGGTAAATACCGCCCAACGATCGCAACCTGTTTTTTATGTCTTTTACATCATAGAAACGAAGGAAAAGTACAGTTCATGTCTGTTCCCAAACCAATATGAATGTAAACATCAATTTTAGTCTCCATTGCACTAAACTTATCCTTTTAACCGTTTATTGAAATCTAATTGAAAACATATTTTAATTGAAAGTATTTGTGTTTTTGCGATGACATCAAAATATTCAGTATTTTATGTATTTATGTTTTATTTGTGAAAATTTTATATAACTTTCAAAATGAGTTTTGAAATGAGCTACACTTCTATGAAGGGCTCTATAATTTAGTTGTGATATTCATTGAATGACACACAAATCAATAGCCCCACCCTTTCCATAGACTTATATTAAATTAAAAGTTTAAGTTGAAATTGTAGGAAGAGATTTGGCCAAATTGCATGAAATTGTATCATGGAACTTTATATGGTGTGCGTTCTCATAGCGATGTGAGTATTGCTTTGTCTTCATAGGAGACAAAACTATAATTATTTGCGTCAAATCATATTTGAGATCACTTTTGGGATTTTAATTTAAATATTATGAAAAATTGATGCCTCACTCACTTTAAAAGAGCATATTATGTGATCTTAGAGTTTGATTGACATATAATTCAATATTTATGTCATATAAGAGTCCGACAAATATTAATGCATTTATATATTAATGAGAAGTACTTTTGGATTATTGCTTTTCAGAGCGCTTTCGATGATTATAATAAAAGGCATTCAATGTTTTATGTCTTTAAGTCATCCGTTGCCCAACAAAGAGCTTCAATGGAGACGATCTCCAACTTTGCCCTCACAAGAGTTAAGGTCTAAATCTAAGACTAAACCTAAGGGTTCGTCTTCTTCTTCCTGGAAGAAAAAATCAGAGAAACAACCCTTAGCTCACGCAGAGGTCTGTCTGTCACTCTGTCTCTATTTGTCTGTCTGTCTGTGTGTCTGACTGTTCCTCCGATTCATTTAATTATTCAATATATGAATCAGACTTTTGGTTAAATTTATCCCAAATAGACTCTCGATATAACATTTCATTTATTATTTAGTTTAATAAAGAGTGCTTTTTAGCAAAAGAGTACTCTTTTACTAAATAATACAATTTAAGCATTTAATCTGATGTCAATACAATGTATTTAACATTAGATTAAACTTTAAATTCTTTTTATTTTAAAAATACTGAAAACTTATTTAAGTTTTTGGAAATGTTTGGGTATTTAATGTTTAGAAATAAGTTTAATGAATGTATTGTTAGAGAAGTGACGACTAATATATAATTTATTGAACGCCAGATACCGCTCGAAAGTGTTTTCATTGAAGACGACTCGATGGGGATTTCGCCCCAAAGGAATTCCGATACAACTGACAGACTGGAGAGATTCGAGAGGATGGAAAGGACGGAGAGGGTGGAGAGGGGCGACAGCAGAGCTACTATGGTTTAGTAGTTTGAATTAGAGCTCCTCTTCATCTCTAATTAACGTAAAGAGAGAGCATTTTGTTTAGAATTAACGCAATATTGATCTCCAAAAATAAGGCAAACATTAGCAGACATTCGACAAACAAAAACCAAAAATCTTTTTGTTTGCTTTAATTGCTGTCAATGAGTAAAATGAGTAAATATATAATAATTAGTGCTCAGACTTTCTCTGGGAATCTCTTCTTTGACTGAATGATTGTTATAATAATTGATAGGAGGAGTGGAAAAGTTTGCACTTTCTTTAAAACTTTTTAAATATAGTCAATAATATTCATAAACCTTTTGTTTATATTTAATTAATTTTGGATTAATTTTATTAAAGTCTCAAATTTGTTGTGCCTTTAATTAAGAGTTTTCTAATGTTTTCTTATCTTTTTTAAAAAGTCATTGAATTTTATTGCATTTCTTTTATATAAGACTTATTAAATCTGTTTTTTGTATTTTATATATAATAGGTTTAAAATAAATTGTTCTGATTATATACCGGAAATGTCAAATTGAAGACATTTGAGGGTCATTTTGATTGTATGATAAGCTTTTCATTAATATTATGTTTTAAACAATTTTTATGATTAATTTATGAGAATTTTTTCAAATTCAAAGCAATTATTAATTTTAATTTCCTTTAAAATTTCATTTCGCGAATTGAAATAATGGAAAATTATTTCGATTATATACCAAATCTATTATTCTTTTGCTGTGAATCGGAAATTAATGATCGTTTTGTTGTTTTAGTAAAACAATGGCTTTTCAGACAAGACTTCATTTAATGGTTTAATTAGTTTCGATTCGGATGTCGACTAATGTTTCTCTTCTCTGGAAATCGTTTTAATTTGTTATAAAAATAATCCATAATTTGCTTTCGAAACACTGAAGTATAGACTAATTTTAAGTCTGACATTTGGTATTCACTTTTGTTAAGTTTTCTGTTATCAAATTAATTGCCATTAATTTGTATTCCGAATACATTCAAAGATTATTCTTTGATATTCAAATTCAATGGAAATTTTTCTATTATTAATCATAAGTTAAACAAAAATTCAATAATAAGTAAAAAAAAGTCTTTGAAATGAAGGAATTCTTCTTATTTTTTTTTAAAAATGTCTGCAATTTGTCATTTGTCCTTGGACAATTCTTTTAGACAATTCCTTTCTTAGTAAATGTTCTTGAAATTGAATAAATAAATTGAATCCAATATTTTTTTAACGTTTGAATGGAATAATTAATGAGTATATCATTAAAAGTTGGGATAATTTGGTTTAATTGAAATTTGTGTTCATTTATTTGACTACAAAATAAAAACTTTTGTGATTAACAATTGCTTCGTTTCTATAATAAGTTTTCTCTAAGATATAAGAATTGCGATACAGAACTACATTAAAAGCCTTTTGAAAAGTATCTGCAATCGAAGGCTATGCAAACGGGTGTCGGAGAATAGCAATTAGTGGTTCCTATTATGGATCAGTTTTAGATGAGAAGCTCTTACAAGAATAGCTCCAATAATGAGAATCAACTAAACTGAAGACATATTTCACTTTTGTTGGCAGATATAACGAGTCTATAGTTTATTGCAGACAACATTTGCTGTAATGATAGAATGTGCTGACCATTACTCAACACATATTATGTGTGTTTCCCCTTTTGGTCCTAAGAAAGTGGTTCATTAAAGCGAAATGTGATCGCAAAGTATCGCAACTATTGGACCAAAAGCTTGAAATGCCTTCAAATCTATTGCAATACTAACACTACTAACAGTTCTAACACTACAATCAAATCCAATCTGATATCAAAATCATATCACAAATTATAGTCGAATTACAGACAATCAAAACATTATACCCTTTGATTCAAATTTGATTAAAAACTCGATTTGAGTAATATATGATTAAAATGTCATTTATTTTATTTAAAATGACTTCAATTATTCACAAAAGAATAATAAACTGATTATAATAAAAGTAGCTAGATTCAAATCATTAAAGTGATTAATCCTGGCTTATACTTGAATATAGTATTTTTAAGGTTAACTTATTTCTGTTGTCAAATGAGGTGTTATTTAAAGAATAGTATTTTTTAAAAGAAGTCTCTCTTTTATTAATGATTGGGTTTTTTTGTAAACAACACAAAAAGCGCTTTTAAAGCATTTTTATTCGGAAGGTCTGAACGAACAATAATGGGATCATTTTGTGGGTCATAAAAGAGTGGATTCCAATTTTGCACAGAATATGTTGTAGACGCTTCTCTCATATATCATTTCCATCGAAGTGTTCCACTGTTTGACACTTTCTATAATGAATTCCATCACTCCGTATACGACTCATACATTCCGAACACATATTCTTTTGAATTGAATGCACACTCCATAAGCTCTGATGTATACTAAAGTTGAGGCTCCCTTTACTATGAGTTTGAATGTAATTTCTAATAAACACGTGTTTGTGATTGCATTTAACTGTAAATTCAGTCAAATTCTCCCAATAAATGACCAAAATTTCCAAAATCTCTTTTAAACAGAAAATTGGGACCACTTTTTATAGTTATTTCTCTTTTTTATCGAAAGCAAAGATTTTCTTTTTTTGAAAATTCAGGCATTGATTCGAATATTTGCCAATAAATCAATGCTTTGAATTGAAAAACATTTATTTTCTTAACTCAAAATGGCTTAAAATTTTCAATTTAGCAGCAAAAGAGCAAAAGAACAAAAGAGCAAGGTAATCGATAGACAAAAACAAATAGAATCTCTTGAAATATTTGATTATTCTGTGAGTTTAACTAGATAATACAAGCAATTCGTCATAATATGAGCAGTCTAATTCAATTTATATGTTTTTATCTTTCAAAATTCCATTACAAAAATTATTTTTTGGATTTTAAAATTTATTAAAGTACAATGAAATCCAATTTATCAAGATCATTCCATCTTATAAGTAGACATGAAAGGCTTTTTTAAAGTTTTTAGAATTTCTTTTAAAAAAAT
>JAQFZL010000989.1:0-12047 GCA_034695685.1 Galumna lanceata
ATCTTCTTATTATTACTTGTGATCTCAAATATGTTGAATGTTTTCATCCCTTTTCAACAAAATATTATAATATATTTGATTGGATTAAAGAAACCTATTTTAGTAATTCGTATTAAAAACTTGTTTTTGATTTAATTGAGTTTAAACCAAATGATTGGTGAACTGATTCATTAGATTTCTATATAATTGGAATAAATAGATAGTTTGCCATAAATATTGTATGACTGAACCTATGGTCAACTCTTTTTATAAAACCAATAGATATCTATTAAATCCATTATAATAATTTGTGCACAAAATTCAGAGCTTATTTTGAAGACTACCAGCAATTTATTTGAGAGAAAACTTATAATTTAACTGCGATTTGGGTCTAAAATGCAGAGAAATGTGTAAAAACTATTGTGAAGGTCGACCACAAACATATGGTTGCGTCTATTCTTAACAATTTTTTATGGATTTTTATATTTCAAATGACTTTAAATAATATTTTAGTTCTAAAGAGTTGTGAGAAAAGAATCGTCACTGAAATCAATGACTTTGAATGCATATCGGGTTGACTTCTTTTGTCGACTTGTGCTCATCTGTTGGTAACTGTCTATAAAGGGGATGACTCTCTTAAAACGGAAGATTACTTAAGTTATACAACACTAATCACGCGAATCGAGTAATCGATGTTATTCTCACAAATTACTCAAAATCTTATGATTTCTTTTTTTGGTAAAAATTTTGCTTCACTTATATTATATAATACCATAGAAAACAATTTTTAATTATTTGACATATTTTTTGATAATTATTTAATTTTTAGTCACTGTTTCTCTTTTGGAACAAATGAAGACAACTGTAAATCAATTTATATTAAAATATTGTAAACCTTTGGGCGCTTCTAATCTATTGCTAAACCATATGTTAAGTTCGAACACAAAAGGAACTGAAAATAATAATAATTTCAATACAGAAGTTATAAATCAATTAAACAGATTTTGTTCGCACTAATAGTCGCGTTGAGTTGTGTTTGACATAAGGTTTAATAGCTGTCATTCCATAGGTTTTGTCCCGACATTAGACTTATAAAGAAAACATTTGATCAGAAATTGATTTCAAACATTTAGATTGAAATGTCGTAAATGTTTAATAGTGTTTAGTGTTAGTTATGTTCGGCTCTAAAGAATTCAGTGATAACTCCAATGACTTGTTTTACTTCACAAAAGAACTCATTGTTTGCGAACCAATTAAATGTTTCTCTTAATTGTAATTCCGGATAAAGACATTCAGACTAATGTCTCCATTGTTTGCAACGATTAAACCAAGAAATCTATTCTTTTCTATTCTTAACACAACTAACAATTCAATTGAAGTAAACTTTTGATTACATTTAAGAGAATATAAATATTATAATTTCTTTTCGATTACTTTTAGATTAATTGTTAAAAATTGATCCAATTTTTTGATTTAAAGCTTTCAATTTTACAAATTAAATTCATTAATTTCACCTTGCACATCTAAATAATAATTTTAAACATGGTAAATCTTCAGTATATAGGTAAACAAGCAAATATTGTAACACTTTTTAATATGACGTTATAAAGTGTTTAATTGTTTTTCAAAAAATTCAGTCAATTTTTGTAAAATTATTAAAATAGAAAATCAATGAAATGTTTTCCAAATATTTATTTATTTTTCATAACAAATATAATACATTTTTACAAAATTTCTATAATAAATAAACTTATATAACATATAAATGGCACAAACTTAACAAGTTCAATTTATAAATAGTTCACTTAACATATTCAGTGTTGTCTAAAAAAACATAAAAATGAAAATAATTAAAACAATTCACAAAATACTTATTCTTTAAAAAAACAATTATTTGAATTCATATAAACATTTTCAAAAGGATTGCTTTGAAATTGATCTTAAATTTGGAATAATTCATTAAAACACCTAGTTAATGTTAATGTTAATTTTAAATAGTTTCAATTATTGTAGAAATTATTATACGCTTTACTAAAGAACACTTATTTATTTAAATTAATAATAAAAAAGAAATTTTAAGAATATTTTTTGAAATGTTTTTAAGAAAATGTGTTTTTATTCTCTTCTGAGACATGAAATCAATTGTTCAGAAAGTCGTCGAACTTTCAAATAAATTAAATGAAAAATTGATAAAAAACTAACCAAAAGTTGAAAACCAATTGATTTGGGATTTCATCGAAATTTAAAGAAATTCTTTATTACTTTTTATAAATATTGCGAAGAATAAGAAAATATCAAAACTTATGCTTAGCTTTAATTAAAATAATGATTGCCTTCAAATCGAAAAAAAGATAACCATTTAATTGTGAGTTCAAAGAGTCTGATATGGAATTAATCGAATCGTTGGTCGACTTTTAAGGTAATAATTCAAAATTTTAGCAAAAAATGAGTGTAAAAAAGCGCAGAACTGGTCCATCAATTAAGTCAATTAGAAGAGTGGATCACTCATTGATGTAAAACCGGTTCGCTTTACTCAAACCTTTTCTGATTGACTTCGAAGCGATCGATTATTAGCGGACAGTTCGCTACAAATGAAGGGCGGATCCCAATCACAAGTAATAATTCAAAATAGTCTAAACTAATCTAAATATTGATTAATAAACAAAACAATTATTTCTAATCTTTGACTTAAAAAATGTTTTACATCTTTTGACGGATTTTTGAACACATTTTAAATTATTAAAAAATGAATGAAGAGTTGCCTTAATTCTGGTAAATAATAACATTTTATCTCTTTTTTTTGATACGTTGATAACTGAGAAAAATTATTAACTCTAAAGAACTTTAAATCAATAGAACTAATATCTATTGAAATATTAAATTCAAGCAAAAAGTGATTGAATGTATGTATTACTGAATTTTAAAAATAATTCAAATTATATTAAGTTTTTTATGAATAAAATTTGTAAAAATATGTCTTTTATGTCAAAGTTTCTAACAATTAATTAATTAAAAAAATTATGAGACAATCAATTGATTGTTCCAAATGATAGTCAGTTATTCTGAGCGACAAATAGTAGTCAACAAATTAATGGAAAACTTCTATATTTCGGACAATTATTTTAAACATTTAAAGACTTATTGCGACTAAAATTTTGATTATCAAATGATTGTTTTGTCACTTATTAAATAAATTTAGTGATCCCTCGAGTAATGGTTCACTAATTCACTCAAGTTTTCATTATATTTAATTAAAGGTTTGTTTAGATTTAAACCCTTTTAAAGTTTAAATCCTTTAAAGAATGTGAGGCATATATTGTGAGGCAAACTATTATTATTTACAAAATTGAATAATAATTTCTTCAAAAAGACTCACGAATTTTGGAGAATTGGTTCAATAAAATCATTAATTTAATGGGTTTGAGGTCACGTATAGCCAGTGCTGAGGTCATCCTCAAGCCATGGAGGTATGGAGTGATGTAATTTAGTTAAAAGTTTTGAGAGCGCGATGTTATGCGACAAATAAAAATCGCGTAAAAATTTTTGTGCTCGAGATTCCATTGGAGGGTAAACCCGTCCTTTACTTCTACCCAAACATTTAGTACTATTCATATGAATCACTTGACAGAAAAAGCCTTTCTTTGAATCAAATCTAAGATGTTGTTTGAAATCAAAAAATGGTTCGATTTTCAAGAAATTTTGCAATTTATTCATAACTGAAACGGGATTTGCTTTAAGTTCTTCGCCGTCTATTATCATCAGCTGTCGATTCAGAATTAATTAAATAGAATTCATTAAATTGAATGAAATACCTGTTGTGGGGAATAATATGAAAGCCATCTCTCGAGATGTTGAGCATATGTTCCCGGATTAAGACATCGATTTCTTAATTCTCTTAAAAGCTTTGGTGACTTTTCGGTAGCAGTGATGACGTCATAGAAGGAAAAGTTGAGAGCAGTCGGGCTTTTATGAGCTCTAATGTGATGATACCACGAATAGGCTCTTTTGATAGGACTAATTAAAATGGCCACCAGTTTGGCGGTCGGCAATAATGCGTGCGATCGCATTGGAACCAATTCTCCGTCGAAATAAGTAGCGCTCTTTTCAAAAAGATAACTCGGAGTCGAGTTTTTGGGCACCGGAAAGAAATTCATATACCAATCCAACCCTTTATAATAGTTTTTTCCATTGAAGAACTGAATTTCTTCAAAAGTTTCAGGACTCGGATAATTACTGACAATTGTCGGGTGCATCGATAAAAAGGTATATAAGGCCGTCGAACCCGTCTTTTGAGGCCCAATCACTAAAAACTTTGGCAACTGATCACATGATTTAGTGGACGACCAAATAGAGTGATGGCGTTTATCGTTACACGGATTCTGATTTAAATCAACAAATTATTCATTAATTATTGATTAAATACAATATGAGGCCATACCATCCAAATTGGATCACTTTCTTCAGGATATATCTGAAAATACTTAGTCGCCAAATGAAGAGGAGGTAGAGTATAGAGTTGTAGATTAGTCCAACACTGAACGAACTTTACTACCGTTTCAAAGGTATAGATCGCAAGTCTATCGTTTCCATAGTTTGACAAATGAGTCATAAATACATTAATCTGAGAAACGAATAATTTATTAAAATTCAAATAATTTAATGATTTGATTAAATACCGGATTAAATATAAATGAATAAAAAAGTTCTCCGCCGCGAATACTGTTTTCCAGTCTATCCCTTCCACCCGGGTATTTATCTAAGAATATGGTGTGCGTATAGAGACCACATGTTTGTCGCGGAAGAACCTGAATGGAGTTGAATAGCAATTATTATTTGTATTAAATGTTAAGATTCAAACCATTATTCCTCTGTGAATGAATCCCCTTCTCAGTCGAGCAGGTCTTAAATGAGGGTATTCTTCAGTACTGGTAACTCTCACATTCCAGACTCGTTTCCACGCGTCATATAATGGTTCGTGAACTGGATATACACCCGAATGATGCGGTGCTATTGAATAGCCTGAATCTATCGGTATTTTGTGCTTCTGTTTGTTGAATAAAATTTGTTTTTAATAGAAATTTATTTTGAATATCAATAGTAATACCAATACCTGAGCGAACTCTCGATTCAATTTCATTTCATTTTCCAAAATAGTAATATTGTTGTAGAGATGAGGCTGAGTATGAGAATACATGTGACAAAACCACCAAAACTTATCAGCATTTTCTTTAAAGTCATTAAATAATTAATGGATTTTACTTTAAATTAGATTTAATACCAATAAGAAGATCGTCGCCGTAGTCCTCATCGATATATCCCTTGTGGTAATATTTTCCCGAAAACCCCAAATTGAAACGAAATCCTGGAATTAGTTGACTCATCCGCTGCTGAGACTCAAGTAATTCAATGACATCCGTTTTCTTCATTCGGGTTCCTTTCTCTCCAACAAATATGTCGTCGATATCGATGAGAACATATCGCTGGAGAGGAAGACTAAACTTTCCGTGAGATAAAAACGATATCGAATCCAAAATCAATAGCTTATGAATCCAGTAATTGATTCCATTCCCAAATAATACTCTTTGAATGCCATCATAGAATCCTCTGTCCTATAAATAAATTATTTTTAGTAAAGTAAATAAAGAGGAGTTTTATATCAAACCTGAATAACAGTCGTCACCAACTCTTTAGACGTTTTATTAAGATCTGGTCCTTCACGAGAATTATAGTCTCGACGAAAGGCCTGACCCAAAGGCTGATAAGTTGTATGATTAGAATGGAAAGTAACCCAATCTCTTCCGGGAAGTCGTCCAAAATGAACTTCTCCGGCGCGCGTCACTCTTAACACTGAAGATAAAGGATTTAAACGGAAATCTTTAATTGAAACTCCGGTATCGATAAAAAGGGGAAATCCGTTCATTTGAACTGAAAAACGTTGCTCTTCATTGCTCTGAACGATACCAATGATCCCAACATTGAATTCCCGACAATATTTGTCTAACAATTCTCGGTTCCATTTATTCATTCGTAAATATTTGTCGAAATTCTCAAAAATAATGACTGCAAACCTTCCCCTCTCATAGTTAGTTAAAAGTGGGAGACTTTTGCCAACAATTTCTGCTTTATATCTAATTTAATATAAATTGAATTTTAGAAAAATAGAAAAAAATGGATGAAAACTGACTTAATTCTCGTGGACTCTAATATTTCGATGAGTTGTCGCCCGACTTTTGAGTATTGAGTTTCGAGAAAAATCAACACTTTTGAGTCTAAACGGATTTGTTGTGTCGAGTGATGGGTATTGGGTGTCGGCCATCGGATTAGTGGTCGCATAGAATCATCACTTGAATGACATTTATATTGAGATTTGGGGGGAATTCGGACCAAACTTTTGGGAAAATAAAAGAATTAAATTCTATTATCGATTGAATTGAATACAAACCCATGAAATGAAGAGTTGGGTATAAAGTGATTGAATATTAAGAAGGAAGTGATCGAAAAGACCAGAGAAATGAAAAGCCATTGTCTTATAGAAAAGCGTTTGAATCGAAACCACTTGACTTTAGAGACGGACTTAAACTTTCGCTTCTCTTTTATAATACTTTCAAATAACATAATAATAAGGAAATGATTCTTCGGTTACAAACAATTGGACTGAACTCTCAATTAGTAGTTCAACGAATCCAATCATTTTATCCAAATTTAATATTCATTTAATATTAAATAAATCTTTGAATTCAAGTTTCAGACGATATTCTTCTCGGAGTCCAAACTTTAAGACAAAGATTAGATCAAAGATTTAGAATCAATGAAGAACTCACCCAATCATTGGATCAATTCATTGATTTTCAGATCAAGACATGATTTAATTGAAATCAAAACTTAATTAAATATTAGAATAATTTGTTTAATAGAAATTTAAACACTTTTTGATTAAAGGAATCATTTATTTTCATAAAATTATTGATTTGTACGAAAAACCCTAAAATCATTCAAAAATTGATCAGATTTTCAACCCTTTGAAGCCATCGATAGTCTTATCGCCATTTATTATCCAAAGATATTACCCGACCGTCACTTAATTACTCTAATAATTAATTTCTTGGTTTTCAAAATTTGAACAAAAAGTAAGAACTTTTTGTAAACAAAAGTTTTGATAAATTTCTCGAAAAATATTAATTAAATATATTTTTATTATAATTTGAATCAAATAATTTTGAAAAACCGTTGAGACCTCTACTCAAGAGATCTTTGTTTATATATTGGCGTCGATTTCTATTCGCTGTAATTCAATAAAACGTGAATTTTGTCGAAATGAGTCTCAGATTTCCTCAAATTATGAATTAATTAATAATTTTTATAATTTTTAAAAACTCTTAAATTAGAAATTAGAAGTTAGAAATGGAAGTACCACCAGAACACTGTCCCGGCATTGAGTCATCAGAAGCGGGAAAGGCTGACGCCTGTGCCGGTTGTCCCAATCGGGGAGTTTGTGCTTCGGGTGAACCGCGAGGACCCGATCCTTATGTCTCACAAATCGCCACAAAATTAATGAATATAAAACACATTGTTTTAGTTATGTCTGGAAAGGGAGGGGTCGGCAAAAGTAGCGTCTCTTCACTGTTGGCCCGATATTTAGCCAAAGATAAGACAATAAATGTCGGATTACTTGATGTCGATATCTGTGGTCCGTCTCTACCGAAAACAATGGGCGTTGAGGGCGAAGAAGTACATCAGTCAATGTCCGGGTGGTCTCCTATTTATATTGAGGACAACCTATCGGTGATGTCCTGCGGTTTCCTCTTGTCTTCAGTGGACGACGCAGTCATATGGAGGGGACCCAAAAAGAATACTATTATCAGACAGTTCTTAAATGATGTCGATTGGGATCAACTCGAATACCTTATTGTGGATACCCCTCCCGGCACTTCCGATGAACACCTTTCCATTGTTTCATATTTAAAAGAGTGCTCTAATTTGCGCGGAGTGTTAATCGTAACGACACCACAAGAAGTGGCGCTAATGGATGTCAGAAAACAAATAGATTTCTGTAAAAGAGTTGGTCTGAATGTGTTGGGAGTCATCGAAAATATGAGTTCTTTCTTTTGCCCGAAATGTTCTAAAGAATCAGTTATTTTCAAGCCTTCAGTCAATGGAATGACACAATTGACTCAATTAGGAGTTCCACTGTTAGGAAGAATACCTTTGGATCCAATAATTGGCAAATCATGTGATGAGGCCAACGATATCTTCAGTGATGACATTAACTCTAAAACTGTTGAGACTTTTCGTGAAGTTTTCGGGAATTTTGTCGAAATTATAAATCAAATGAATTCCAAATAAATTTAATAACTTTTAAATAAAAAATAATTAAATTTAGTCTTAATTCTTAAGATAACTAACAGTCGATAAATATTATAAATCCTAAAAATATTAACATTTGGTGTCGTTTAGTCTTTATTTCGATATAAAAGGCGTAAATAATTTGTATTAAAACGAAATTAGAGATCAATTGTGATCTCAAAAGAGTTGACAAAACGACTGACCATTTAATGCACTTTAGACCCAATCAATCGACGGAAGTGACGATATGTTACTATTTCTGATAAAAATCTTGAAGCACTTTCCATGCCTTATCTGCCATAAATCCTTTGGGAGGAGTCTTCCCCTCTCTGGCCAACGAACGCATTTTAGTGCCCGAAATATCTTCGAATTCGTGTTTTCTTTTTTCATCGAAAAACTCCATTTGATTGGAGACGTTATTAAAAGCGGCGGCTCTGAAAGGAATGATTTCGAATTTGGTCAGTCCCGGTGCCATTTGCAACACTTTTCTGCCATGAGTCGGATCATAAAGACTTTTGCCACTTTCCGGGTGAGGTATTCCCGCCGGATCTCTACCAACAATATAGAAATTGGCTCCAGTGACGAGTCTGGCCTTTGCGTGCCATTGCACTTCTCGTGGACCCGCATAAGACATCGGAGATGGAAATATAGCCATTAGAGTTGAGTTTGGGTCAATCACACCCTCTTCGAGGACGGCTTCATGTTGTTTAATGCGAACACTTAGAGGTACGTCATCTTCTTTAGTCCAACCGCCCAAAGGATGTAATAAAAGAACTGGATTCTTATACTCTCTTTCAATGAGTTGACGCTTTGTGTCCATCATTAGTAATGCGTGTCCGTTATGTATAGGATTTCTCAATTGAAAAGCAAAGACTGCGTCGGCCTTAACCACAAAAAACAGTTTAGTTTTAATGTTTTAAAATTCTTTGCTTACATTTCTTTCCCTTAAATTTTTTCTGATTTCATTTGGAGTCAACCGATACTCGTCGAGTCCGTCATTCCATTTAATTCGTTGGAATACTTTGAGGTCACCCCCGACTAACCACTCACCGCTTTCGTATATCATTTTGATATATGGATGTCCTCTATGAGTGGTTTTGAAGACAGAGGACACTCTCTCTTCTTTTCTGTGTTCAAAAATTTCGATGTCTTCTAAAATTGCAATTAATTTGTTTTCGTAAATCAAAGAAATGCTTTTTTGTCCTTCAATTCGTTGTTTCTTTTGGTCATCAATTGCTAACACTATTGGAATGGTTTGGTTGTGAAGATTCTCATCGATAAGAACACCGAAATTAATGCATTGGAGGTATTCTTTTTCTCTCATAAATCCCTAATTTGTATCAAAAGATTAATAATTGAAAAGTCATTTCCGAACCAAATCTGCACTAAAAAGTTATACTCAAATGAAACAAATTTATATTTAGTGACGGATTTGATTCAGGAAATGGATTCATAAATTCATTTATAATACCCTCAAAGGTGTAGCCCATCCTTCGGACAAGACCTGAGCCCATTCTAAATCTATTTTAGTGATTTCAAGGGCCGGCATATTCCCAGCGATGAGACGAAAGTGATTTTGTTGGGATTCAGGAATGAATAATTCATGGATTTCACTAATTATCTCTTCGGACATAATTTTCTAATATTATAAAAAAAATTAATTTCAAATAAATGACGATTAAAATGACTGACATTTTTTACGAGTAAATCAATCACTTTCTTCACACAATCGCTGATAGAGTCCTCTCCCGCTTTCAAAATCAAATCCGGTTTTAATGGAATCTCATATTCACTACTAATTCCTGTGAACTGAGGAATATGTCCGGCGCGGGCCTTCTTGTAGAGTCCTTTTACATCTCTCTGTTCACAAATTTCTATGGGAGTGTCGACAAACACTTCAAAAAAGGGGAGGCCATCCTTTTCATGGATATGACGGGCGTTGTCGCGATCAACAGCATATGGACTGATAAAACTGGTCAAAGCTATGGCTCCGGCGTCAGCGAAAAGACGGGACACTTCTCCGATTCTTCTGATATTTTCATTTCTTTCGGTAGCACTGAATCCGAGATCACTGTTAAGTCCGTGACGTATATTATCGCCGTCTAAAGCATAAGTAAATATTTTATTTCGACACAAATAGTCTTCGATTCCAAATGCAATTGAAGTCTTTCCGGCGCCCGAAAGACCTGTTTTTGATATAATATTAATAATAATAAATCATTTAAAGTAAATTTATATAAAAATGTGTTTACCGGTGAACCAAACGGTACATCCTCTGAATCGTCGACCACTTCCCAGAATTTCTCCGCGTTTTAGTCGTGAGACGTGATGTGATTGCATGAAGACATTCATCCCTGTCTTTAGAATCGGTAAATAATTAATTCTTGTTATATATTTTCAATATTAAATTTTTAATATAATGTTTAAGTTATGAAAAATTATCAGGAATTGTCATTTAATTACCTGGTTATTAATATTACTGGATTCGCTCATTTTATATTAAATTCTTAAAAAGTTTATATCAATTATTAAAGACTAGAATTTTGTGATAAAAGCGATAAAAATTATATAAAACTCTTCAATAAAATGTTGAATAAAATATGAAGTTTTATATGAATTGTGGAAAATTTTTATGATTTTTTGAGTATAAAATTAGTGAAAGGAGTGATTCATTTAATTACAAACATTAATAAATAATAATAAAATCAATCAATGATTGAGTTATTAACAGTTGGAAAACTCAGTGACATAACATTTGGTATAACTTATACCGTATAAGTGATACCATAGATTTGCTCTGATTTAAGACCCTTTTTAAGATTTTAAGTCTAAAGATTAGTAATATTAACACTCATTTGAAAAGTTGTGATCAAATTAACAGTTAAATAGTTTATAGTTTAAGGCAATAAAAAATTAGATTAAAATATAAGTTATAAAACAGGAACTAATGTTTGGTTTGAAGTTGTCATTCACTCTCACTTTTAGCACAGAATCAGAACACAGTTCTTAAACATATTGATATGAGAGCCATCCCTTCGAGATAACAACAGTTTTTCCTATCATTTCGATTATATTTTAAAAAACAAAATCTGTTTAAAAAAGTTATCTACTAAAAAATAAAATAAACTTGGCAATTTATCAATATTACTTAGGGCTAACCTTGATTAAAATTATCATAACGGAATTTACCTGAATCTTCATATATCTAATCTTATCTACAGAAATATTTTACAAACAATTCCAGAGAATACATCCAAATAACAAAGTTAACATGATCAATTTAATTATAAAACAGAATGTAAAAATTAGCCTGACTTAGATAAACCTGACCTTAACTGAACAAGTTCAAACAATTTTTTTTCATTTTTTGGAACTAGCTATTTTAAAAATTATTTTAAACTAAATTTCAGTCGAAAGTCTTTATAAAAATTATAGTTTTTACTAAATTTGTTGATAATATAAATTAGTTGATTATAAAGATCAGGATTTAAATGTTATTTAATTGAAATGGTTCAACTGTTAGTTGATTATAACAATTGGTTGATTATAATGATGTTAATTATAAATTATAATTTATAATGATTGACTAAAATTCATTCGATATTTATATAACCTATTTTTGAAAATAATATCAAAAAATAATTTATTCATGACTTAAATTAGCATAAATTTTTGTAGTTTAATAAATTTTTTAAAAAATACTCCTTTTATTAATATTTTGTATT
>JAQFZL010000990.1:0-12046 GCA_034695685.1 Galumna lanceata
AGCAGTTTTTGCAAATCATGTGTTTTGTAACTCTTAACTATTATTTAATAATTTAAAATATGCTTGTTTAAATTTGCTGTAATCTGATATATTGAAGAATATAAATTAAGTTCATCCTTGATAAATTTATGGGTGAAATTACGATATCTGAATATTTTAAATTTTTTATTAAAAATATAATCAGCATAACATCTGTCTGTATTTAATAAAAATTGGTTTATTTTCCATTTTTATCACAATTATTTATCTTAGTTCTTTTTTAAAACACTCCTAATATAATCTTGGAATTTTTCAAACTTATTTATTTTAATTAAATACTATTATCTATAATACAATTCAGAGCGAAAACAATCGTAAAGTTTTATTAATCAATGATTTGATACAATAAAGTATTCCTTTTTATCAAAACTTCATTAAAAAAGTAATAATAATTGCAAACAGTTTTTTGACAGTAATTTCAGTGAGAATTTTCACCTTAATTTGTGGGAATGACTGCCAACTATTATGAATTGAGTCCAGAGAGTAATGGCAATAATGAAACATACATTCATTGGTCCGATTATTTGATTATTGGATTATATTTCCTCGGAATCATTGGAATCGGAATTTGGGTAAAACATTGCTATTTGTGTCGGTTTTTAACAATTGATAACTGATTTCAGTCATCGAAACAAAATGACGGCAATACTGTCGGCGGATATTTTTTGGCGAACAGAACAATGAATTGGATTATAGTCAGTCCATCACTCTTTGATTGGTAATACCAATTTGGTATTATTAACTGTCTTACAGGTGGGCGGATCTCTATATGCCAGTAATGTTGGCTCCGGTTTATTTGTGGGTTTGGCGGGCGGTGGTGCCAGTTCTGGTATTGGCATGGCCACTTTTGAGTTAAATGTAATCTTTTTCATTTTAAATCTAAAATAATATTGATTTTTCACCAAGGCAATGTATGTCCTGATAATTCTTGGCTGGTTTTTCATTCCTGTATATTTGTCGTCTCGAGTAAGCTAAATAGTATCAAGATAAGTTTTTCAAGTCAATGTAATTATTAGGTGAATACAATGCCTGAATATATGAGAAAACGGTTCGGCGGACAACGAATAAGGGTTTATCTCTCGGTTTTGTCTCTAATTCTCTATATGTTTACGAAGATATCTGTGAGTGACTCTCATTCTATCCACAACTAATGCTTCCAATATTAGGTCGATCTCTATTCAGGGGCTCTTTTTATTAGACAAGCGTTAGGTCTCAATATGTATATATCGGTTGTAATACTCGTTGGCATTTCTGCCGTCTTTACAATAATGGGTGGATTGACTGCCGTAAGTCCTATAAGATTCAATGGACATAAACTGACGTTTGAGATACAGGTTATGTGGACTGACTTCGTTCAAACAATTATTATGATTTTGGGCGCTATAGTACTGTTAGCTTTGAGTCAGTTTTAAATATATTACAAATATTAAGGAACTATTCTAATGACTTTTCTAAGTAAAGGTATGATAAAAGTTGGCACTTATGACACTCTGATGGAAGCCTTTGGTACTGGAGCTGAGCCATCGGATCCCAATTATATCGCTTATAAGGATAACTGTGACCCACAATTTAATGAAAGTTGTATTTCATGCAGTGCTGTCACTAAATATTATGACCACTTATTCCGTCCGGCAACTGATCTCGACCTTCCCTGGACAGGGGTAACTTTGGGACTTACAGTTTCTGCTGTGTGGTGTTGGTGCACTGACCAGGTTTCAATTAATAAGATGACATTTCCCTAAACGAATATTGCAGGTTATCGTTCAGAGAGCACTGTCAGCAAAGAATATAAACCACGCGAAGGCCGGCTGTACTCTTTGCGCTTTTCTCAAAGTTATAAACTTTTATTTATTATTACTTCCAGGAATGGTTGCCAGAGTGTTGTGGCCGAGTATTAACTTTATTTATTTACATTTGATTTTAAAAAATATTTAATTTAGATGAGATCGGGTGCTCTAACCCTCTAAAGTGTAAAGAGGTTTGCGGTTCAGAGAAGGGCTGTACAAACATTGCTTATCCATTGTTGGTATTGAGGTTAATGCCTATCGGTTTGTATATAACTTTGAAATAATTATTATCAAACAATTGACGACTATTTCGCAAAAGGAGTTAAAGGTCTGATGTTGAGTGTAATGATGGCAGCGCTCATGAGTTCACTGACATCGATATTCAACAGCGCGTCAACCATTTTCTCAATAGATATCTACACTTTGATAAGAAAGAAGGCCTCGGATTTAGAACAAGTGTTTGCGGGCCGAGTCTTTGTACTCTTTCTGGTTGTCGTCAGTATTTTATGGATACCAATCATAGAGTCCTCACAAAATAGTGAACTCTTTAATTACATCCAAAGTGTGACCTCATATTTGGCGCCTCCACTCTGTGCTGTTTATGTGTTAGCTATTTTCTGGAATCGTATAAACGAGCAAGGTGCATTTTGGTCACTTGCTATTGGTCTAATAATTGGCTTGATAAGATTTGCTCTGGAATTCGCATATGATGTGCCCACTTGTGCCTCAGGATTACCAGACCCGCGACCGTTTATCATAAGCAAAGTTCATTATCTGCACTTCGGGCTCATTCTATACATCATATGCAGTGTAATCGCAATTGTCATCAGTCTATCGACGTCTCCGATCGACGAGAATAAGGTTTGAGTCAAAGTCGAAGGAAAGACTAATAATTTAATTTACAGTTCTATCGATTGACATATTTTTCGAGATTTAATGAAAAGGTCAGAACACAAAATGAAGACGAGGACAGAGATAGTGGTACTATAAATAATGGATTCGATGGCGACAGTCATTCAACTACTGTCGAGGCCAGAGTTGACGCCAAAGATAAGAATGTTTTTAAAAATAGACTTTTTTCCACAATTTGTTGCATTCGTTCAGAAGATGTTAATGACAATCAAATCATCAAATCAGAGGATATTCTCACTAAAGAAGAAGAGGCGGCCAAATGTGCCCACGATATCAAAGAAGATCCCGTTTGGGAGTCTTGGAATAATGCATTTGCAGTTCTGTGCGTAGCCTTTGCTTCGTTTATATTTGGTTTTTATGCCTGAATTCAGACGTTTTTTTAGATTTAAAGACATAAATAAATAAACAAATAAAAAGTTATTTCGAAATAAATCTAATGTTTGTCTTTATGTCAAACTTAAGACGACTGAAGTCTGTTTTACATCAAATCATATTCTGATTACAGAATATAGTGGTCTGATTAAAATCCTGAATTAGCTAGTTCATTTGATTTGTCCAGTATTGTTAATCCAGTATTTTTATCTTGTTTTTTCACAAGATTACAAACAAAAGTAAAAGTTATGTAATCAATTGGTCAAGTTGAAAAATTGTCTATGTAAACCTTGTTATCTCTTTTTTTCTTCAATGATCATCTTGATAAAATTATAGTAAAACTTGTAGTTAATTGTGAAAACTGGTTATCACAAGAAAATATGATTAAATTAATGGAAAACAAGTGTCGACACATCCTTCTAATGTCATAACATTTTTAGATTAATAGTTAATATCGAATAAAATTTAAAAACAAGAATTTATTTTTAAACATTTGATATGTTCTTATCAATAATATCTGGGTATATAAAAACCGTCAGATTTTTTTTAAAGAATATTTTTCAAAAGATTTGCGAATATATTTTTAAGAATATCTCTTGTATTGATTAAATAGTTCATTATTTGTACAAGTTTATATTGCCATTACATTATTTAGTCAACTGTTAATATTGAAATCCTTATAAACTTGTGTTTAGTTAATTAGAAGTTATTTATAAAAAAAGCTTTAACTCACATAAACTCATTCATAAATCCACTATAAATGAACATGGTTAGTGAAGGAATTGGAGCCATTCAGACATCAATCCATTGGTCTGATATTTTGGTCATAATCGGATATTTTGTGGGAGTGCTTGCGGTCGGATTTTGGGTAATTAAGTTTTCAGAACTTATAAAAAAATTAAATAATTTTGATTTTATTGATTAAGTCTTCGAAAAAAATTAAAGGAAATTCAGTGAACGCATACTTTTTAGCCGATAAAAGCATGCATTGGATACCTGTGAGTTGAACTTAACTATTAATAAACAATTAGCAAGTAACTTTAAATTTAAATTAAAAGGTGGGTGCTTCTTTATATTCAACAACTGTTGGATCAGGTTCATTTGTTGGTTTGGCCGGTGCCGGAGCCAATTCAGGGCTGGGAATCGCTGCCATTGAAGTTCATGTAATGTTTTAATTAGTTTTAATATTAGAATTAAATTTTCTAACATTTTGTTTGCAAAAACAGGCGATGTATATCTTATTAATACTAGGCTGGTTTTTTGTGCCTGTTTATTTATCTTCAGGGGTAGGTTAAACACTGTTCAACATTTTTCATTTAATTAACTAAAAAATATGATCCATAGATAACAACAATGCCTGAGTATTTGATGAAACGCTTTGGCGGTCAAAGAATCCGTACATATCTATCATTCCTTTCATTATTTCTTTTGACATTCAACGTCTCAGTAAGTATTTGTATTACCAAGATTATTTTCTAAGTATTATTTCAATTGCTCATTATTAGGTTGATTTATATTCGGGGGCGCTTTTCATTAAACAAGCCTTAGGTTTAAATATGTATATCTCTGTTGTAATTCTGGTAGGAATGGCTGCTATTCTTACAATAGGTGGTGGTTTGACAGCAGTGAGTGACCTTGCTTATTTTTCATTATTACCGTATTTGTCATAATTTACAACTTTTATCATAAAAAGGTGTTGTGGACTGATTTGCTTCAAACCATTATTATGTTTATCGGAGCCATTCTTTTAATGGTTTTAAGTGAGTTTAATACAAATCTATTGCAAAATAAATTCATGTTTTGTTCTCAATGTAGGTATCGTAGAAGTGGGTGGTTATCAAAATCTGTTTGACTCATTTCCTATTAATGGAGAGCCAACTGACCCTCAATATATCGGTTATAAAAATAATTGCAACCCTTTGAACGAGTCGTGTGTTTCGTGTAGTGCTGTCACAAAATATTACAAGAATTTGATACGACCGCCAACTGATCCGGAATTGCCCTCAACCGGACTCATATTCGGTTTATCAGTATCTGCCCTTTGGTTTTGGTGTACAAATCAGGTATTGAATTATCGAAACAAATAATATTTGAATCAATTTATCATTTGATTAATTGTCTGTTCATTAGGTTATAGTTCAAAGAACACTTTCCGCCAAGAATTTGTCGAATGCAAAGGCCGGGTGTACTCTCTGTGCGTTCCTTAAACTTTTCAGTGTATTTCTTATTGTGATAACTGGAATGACAGCCCGAGTATTATGGCCAAGTACATTTTACAATAATTATTATTAAATGAATACTGATGATATTTATTAACTGTGCTAGATGAAATTGGATGTTCTAATCCTGATAAATGTAAAGAAATATGTGGCTCGAGTTCTGGCTGTTCTAATTTGGCGTATCCTCTCCTCGTACTAAGACTTATGCCCAGAGGTTTGTAATATTTTTCCAGAAAATTTAAATTAAATAAACTTTAATTGAAGGGGCGGTCGGTCTTATGCTGAGCGTAATGATGGCGGCACTCATTAGTTCTTTGACTTCAATCTTTAACAGCGCCTCAACGATATTCACTCTCGACATATATACCAAAGTTAGGAAAAATGCCAAACAAATGGAATTAGTTATCACCGGCAGAGTCTTCACTTTAGTAATGATGGCGATCAGCATAGTATGGATTCCCATCATTCAGGCCTCACACGAGAGTCAACTCTTTCATTATATCCAAAGTATGATATCATTTATGGCGCCTCCCATTTGTGCCATTTATTTGTTGGGTATCTTTTGTGGCCGAATCAACGAAAAGGGGGCCTTTTGGTCACTAATGGTTGGACTGGTCATTGGTTTAGTTAGATTTAGCATGGAGTTTGTCTACACTGCTCCAAATTGTGCTTCAAGTGAACAGGATGAAAGACCTTGGATTGTAGCGAGTATTCATTACTGGCATTTCGGTGCCATTCTCTTCTTCCTTTCGGCTATCATAGCAATTGTCATCAGTCTATTAACTGATCCCATCGATGAGATTAAGGTATGTTTCAAATCATATCTTATTTTCTAATAAATTTAATGATTGTTTGATATACAGTTACGTCGAATGACATACAGTTCCCGATTCAGCACTTCTTCATCAAATGATAGCAGGAATGTATCGCCAATTGATTATGATTTGCAAAAAAGTCAAAACAAATTCAATTTTGAAAATTCAGAAAAATATATGAACAAGGCTATTCAAAATGATGGGACCTCTACTGAAGACGACGTCTTCGAAAGTAATACCAATGATATAAAAGAGACTCAAAGCTGGAAATCAATTAATAATAGTTTTGCTGTTATCTCTATTTGTGTGGCATCGTTCATATGGGGGTTCTTTGCCTAAGAAAGTCATTTAAATGACACAAATAGTCATTTCTCGTTTTGAGGGAACATTTGATCTGTAGGTTGAAATGCTTTACAACAAATTATGTAAATTATATTAGTCTTAATGTTGTCAATTAATTTACATAATTTGTTGTAAAGCATTTCAACCTATAGTTTAAATGTTCGCTCAAAACGAGAAAAAACTATACAGTTTTATCGGTTTTTCACTCATTCCTCAAACAACATATCATATGATTTGATGTAATCTTTAAAAGATATTTCATTAGACTTATAGTCATTTTTTAGTCATTTTCCAAATGTATTAATAATATAAATATTCTGATTAATTCACTAACTTTTGAAAACTTCTAAAAATATTTATTTAATGTTTGTTTGAAATACACTAAAAACTATTTTATTTTTTTTTATAAACATTTCTTTATTTGAAATAAACTTGCAATTTTATAAAATGTTATTTTAAATATAGAAATCTTGCAAAAGCAATAAAATTTGCCAGATCCTTTTCATTAAACAAGTTTAACTTTATAGCATTTAAATTTAGAACAAGGAAAAATGTGAAATAAGCATGTTCAAATAAATTATATAAGTTGGGGATATATTTTGCCAAAATATAAAACAACAAAATTAGTTAATGAGAAAAGGATTGTGAAGATAGTGTTAAAGTTCTCAAACAAATTCATTGAATTCAAAGATGAATATTAATTACATTTTATTAGTTAAACAATTCAGGAGATGATAATAACAACACGTTATTAACGTGCGATCATTTGAATCCAGTTTAAATTTATCCAAAAATGTACTGAAAATTCTATATGAGTAACACCATGTTAATTGTGGATCACGTCAATAGATTTTAGGCACTTTTAATAACCAATACTTTAAAGTTTAGTGTGAAAAATGATCGCCGATTATATCTATTCCCAAATTATTGTTAGTTTGTTCTTATCTGAAGAGTTCCACTTTTACCACGTTTGCCACTTTTGCCAAGGTCATAAAAGATCCCTTCCATAGAAAACTTTAAATAAAAACAGTGTTTAGATTTCAAGGATTGAAAAATGATTGGAAGAAACTATTTGTGTGTTTGAGGGCTGACTCTAATTTAGAAACTTTTAACGACCGACTGGTCTCTCAAATATAGAAACAGGTTTTTTGCTTTCATGGGGTGTCAAACAAATATTTCATTTGTCTTTCATATTTGTTCATCTTGTTCTCTCATTAATATTTTGCTCATTTAAACATGGATTTCCATAAACTTTGTAAGTTTAACTATTAATTAATAGAAAAAACATAAGAAATAAATACAATTATATTTATTTATTTTAAAGTAATTTGAGTGAAACGATTGTCTCATTTAGTTTTGCTTAAGTTATTTTTGGTTTCACTTTTCTTCATTTGTTTGTCTTATATGAATGTTGTTATGCTGTATTTAATCAAAGATCTTAAGAAATATTTTATCTTGCTTCATTAATAATGAAATATTGTCAATAAGTTATGGCTCATAAGTTAGAGGAGTTAAAAAGTACCCTTAAAATATAATTACTCAAATATCATTACCAAGTTCTTTTAAAACTTAAACCTTTCAATAATTTTAACTACCGAGTAATTTAACTCTTTAATACACATTAATATACGTTATAATATAACGGTTATATCAAGTTCAATTCTCTATACTATTTGATGATAACTGAATAATGAATAATATAATTAACGTTAAAAATGTGTAAACTTGTGACTACTCTATTAATTCAATAGTTTTTTACATTATTCATGATTATATTTTATACTTGTTCATATTTTCAAGGCCGCTTATGAAAACAACACCTCGAACTCATAAGTTATGGCCCATAAGTTTTTGCGATAAAATGACTTAAATTTTATGATCGCAAACATAATGTAAATATTTTTAATGTAAATAAAAGTAAGGCTTTAATTTGAAAAAGTATTCCAAAAGATAACATAACTTTCAATTTGAAAGTTTCAAATACTGAATATGATTTCAGATATGATTATTCAGTGAAGGAATACTCTTTTGAATAAAAAACTTTAGCAAAATTTAGCTCAAAAGTATAAAAAATAAGAGTGATCAGTGACCAGGAACATCTTTTAAGTATAAAAGATCTTAAGTTTTATATTAAATGTTTTTACGTGATCATGATCATTTAATGCTTAAAATTAATTTTATGGTTATTTTATTTGTTGAAAAGTTCTTATTAAAGATATAATGAAAATAGATATCAAATAACACTTTTCATAAACTTTTGTGAAATTTAAAGTATTAAAAGTCTCGCAATTTATTTACAGTAAAAGGCAAATATCTGTTGATGTCATCGATGCTCAAATGATAGTCATCGCTGATCAAATAAATGTCTCTCTGCTCGTGATAATGTCATCGAGGATCGAATAAATGTCACAATTTTCAAAACAACAAAATTTTTAATTATTGTCACAAAATCACAAACGCTTTTATAACAAAATATGAGATTGATTAACAAGATAACTTCACCAGAAAACAATAACTAATTCGGGTCACTTTTGATGACATTTTTCTCAAATTTCTTTTGTGGTGTAGTTTTGGTCATCCATTCAATAACATGTGTTGAACTTTCGTTGAACTCAATTTTAATTTAATAACCATTTTTTAAAACAAATTTAAAGAAATAATAGTGAAATTCATTCATATTCTGATAAAAACAAACTATTGTTTTAAGAACCGTGAAAACTATTGAGTGTTTAGTTATTGTGTGATATTTATTCGAGCATCGATGACATTATTACGAGCAGAGGGACATTTATTTGAGCGATGACTATCATTCGAGCATCGATGACAGATATTTGCTTTTTACTGTATATGACAATCGATGACACATTTCTCACTAAAATAAATAATTGTATGGAATTTCAAGTGATTTAAAATTTCAATTTATATCTAATATTAGTATTATATTTCCTCTTATTATCATTAATTATCATAAGTTGGTGATTTCAAAATAAACTTGAACATTAGTAAGAAACTTATTGCTGCAGATAATGATTGACAATTGAGAGACGGTATTAATTTTTCTCATTTTATTACTTAACAATGAATGCTATTTTTCACACTTAAGTAAATAATTACAAAAATATTCCTCTCAACTAATGCTCTTAGAAATGCAATTTTTTTTGTACAAACTCTGAAATTGCGCATGCAACACTTGTCTATTTTATTTGAGGAAGTTGGCAAAAGTTTAAGACTATTTACTTTAAAGAAAGTCTTTTAACAAATAATATTTTAAATAAAGTCATAGAAATTTAAGTAAATTTTAATTAATTTCGTTTTGAATTTCAGTGATTTTGGTTTTCGTCAATGAATTAGAAGTTTTCCTTTTGTTGTCAAATATATTACTCTAATTATGTATGATTTGTATCACCAATCAATGGTGAGCTCTCACTGGGGTAACACTTCATACAACCATCGAAGTCATGCAAAGTTTTGTTTACAAGATAACTTAATCTAGATCAGTTTAATCAACACAAATACATGTATGACTTAATCTTATTTTATTGAGAAATAGAGAAAATGCTTTCTTTGCGTTTAATCTCTATTTTAATGTTTGCGACAACTTTTCCGTCTTTCATATACTTCTTATTGAGTGACAACTTATGGCTCAGTGATCACAAACCAGTGTTTGTCTCAAATAAAACTCATGAGAGAAGGTTTGCTCATTCGAGACAAGAACTAGAATTGACTAAAACTGTGATAATCGACCAAAAAGGATGTCAACAAAATATATCGATCGCTGTTTTTATCCATTCTTCAGCCGAAACCACCGGAAAGTACTTTGAGAAGAGACGGGCAATAAGGAAGACGTGGGCCAAACACGTCAAACAACTTAATATTAGTCTTTATTTTGTTATCGGTTTAAGTGACGATCAATCAGTTAATGAAAACTTGGAATTTGAATCAAAACAATATGAAGATGTCTTACAATTTGGTTTTATAGACAATTATTATAACATAACTCTTAAAGCGATTTCAATCCTCAATTGGATTCATAGGAAGTGTTCTAATGTTGAATATATTCTTAAGACTGACGACGACTCAGTGGTTAATATCCAACTATTAATCGATAATTTAAGTTCATTTAAAACTGGAATAAGTGGTGATTTAATAGAATGGGCTAAACCTCAGAGACGTGTTTGTGATAAATGGTATTATCCGGCAAAATATTACTCCGAAACTTATTATCCATCTTATTTGAATGGCCCTGCTTACTTAATGGTTGGCCCCATATTAGATCCACTAATATATTCTTTGAACAACTATTCTGGTTATATCCTGGATGTCGACGATATGTTTATTACTGGAATTATTGCGGAAAAGTCAGGCATTAATCGCTATGAATCAAAACTAATTGGAAATTACGGTTGTGACGATTCCTGTGTTTTACATAAAAAGGTGGCCACATATTCCTGTGAAGAGAGTGAAGATATTTTCCAACTCTGGAATAATTGGCGAAACATTTCCTCAGAGTTGTGCCAAAGCATAGAATTTCAAAAATATATTTTTTATACTTTCATTTTGTTTTTACTTATTTTAGTTTTTTTAATATTTATTTATAACTGTTTTAAACCAATCACTGATCAATCAATTAGTTATATTCGAATGAATTTTTAATTTTTTGAGCAAGATTATTTATTGCACATTTATTTTAATATAATCTCATTTCTAATTAAATTATTTTATAATCACTTAAAAATTCATTAAAAGACTTTAAAATCTAATAAATTATTTGGAAGACATTGTTTTTGAGGCACAGAATAACCACAAATATAGTTAACAATAGATTTTATGTCGTTGGCTCACAAAAAGACGTAACAAATAAACTTTGAAATAATTGAAACAAATTTTTAAAATAATAACTAAAAAACTTTGAGATCTGAATAAATAGTCAGACATTAACTAACAAACTATTGAAGTCTAGTCTGAGGTCCTTTCAATTCACTTATAAATTAAAACTGCATTAATCTTAAGGTTTAGCCAATAAATTAATGGCTTTTACATTGATTTTGGGCTCTTCGAGTTCGGCCCGACTTTGAATAAGTCTTAATTCAATATTTTTAGACAAAAGTGTTCCGCCCTCTTGTTTAGTGGCAAAATCATAGGTCTTATAGAGAACTGTCTGAAGAGTAGCGACTGTCTTCTCGAGACTGATTTTTAGGTCATAATTGGTTTTTGTAAACCACGCCATAAACAGAGCAGCAAACAAATCGCCGGTTCCTATGAATGTAGCGCTCAGTTTCGGTATATTTATTTTAAACAATTGCTTAGTATTGTTGGCACGACTGCTACCGATCGCAACCAATTCTTTATCATTTGTTGACAAATCACTGCTTGATATCACAACTGTAGGAATGCCTAACGAGTGGAGTGCATCGATGGCTTTAATAGCATCCGAATCATCTTTTATTGTAATTCCGGTCAAAAGTCTATTGAAATAAAAGAAAAAATGAGTAAAAAATAAGTAACGATTGAATAGTAAACTGACTCCGTTTCAAACTGATTTGGAGTAACGACATCTGCT
>JAQFZL010000991.1:0-12040 GCA_034695685.1 Galumna lanceata
GCCTCTGTTACTTATAGCAACGCTTCCCTAACGACTAGCCTTAGAGATGGCCATTAATGATGATTTTCATTGTTTTTTTTTGCAAAATATATGATTTTTGAAATAATATTTTACAAAACATTAAAATAAAGTTCAAAAAATAATTTTTAGGTTCAAACTCAAAATTGATGCACAATATTTCAGAATTAGCTTGAATATTAGTGAGAAACTTAATACATAAGACTGTGATTAAAAGTTGAGGAACGCTTCAAAGTTTGGCACTTTACCTGTATTTATCAGACCTTACGGAAAATATATGAGACTAAAGATAAAGTAGAGACAGGAATAGTAGAGAAGTTTACTAAAGTTACAGGAAAATTAATATAATTTAGTTCGATCTAAAGTAATTTTGTTATCTATAGTAATCCATTAACTTTAACCAAATCTTTATTGAAAGTCATTCATATTCATGTAGTATTCATGTAGATGTCTATCACAGAATCAGATTCTTATTAATTAATGGATTTTCATTAATTGTATGTTTATTTTATTCATTAAATTTTTAAATTAAAATAGAAATTTATAAAAATAAGGAGAAATAAAATGTCATTTTTATCCTTAAATACAGAATTAAAAGGGGTTAACCCGTTTTGAATAATTAAAAAGAGCCAAAAGCGCACAAACTATTTGCCTTAATATTAAATTTAAGAGAATTGTCTGACATTTTAAAGGAAAAAATTTAAATTTTAATTAAAAAAACTACTTTTTTGAAAACTTAAATTCAAATGAATTGCATTTAATTAAATGAATTATAGCTTTTAATTTTAAGTTGTAATTAATTAAAGAAAATGTTTACAAATATTTTATAAAAATATGAATAAATTGTAATTTTGTAATACTTTTGAATCTGTGCTCATATTTTGATTGAGTGTTAGTTTCAGTAATATTTTTAAACGATTCCAATAAAATCCTTAAATGAAATATTTTGGACGATTTCCAAAACATTACAACTTTTCAAAAGAAGAATAGAAGGGATAGAAGGGCACAGAATAGGATACAGAATACCTGTCAGTAAAGAAAACTTAAGAATTGAGGTTTCGATTTGATTCGACCAAAAAAAGTTGTGTCTTATTAAAGAACATATCTTTCAAGAAATACACGATCCGTTCCCTAAACATAGACATCTAAGAATGACTGAACAACTGTTTCGTTGACTGACATTTCGATGAATTAATAGAACAGAATATTAAAGTCTCCCAAAAATACTTTTCATGCGAACATTTCCAATAACTCTTCACACGAGAAGAAAAAACCTGTAATCAAAAAACAATAAATAAAAAAATAAATTTTAAAAAATACCATATTTTGTATGACAATAGAATTGCAGACTTAATCCGAATCTCCGCTCACATACGCTCTCGACGTTAACCCGAAAGTCACGGCATTTAGAATATTGTTTTTAATGAAAAATTCTCTGAATTCTTATAAACATTCGGTAGACATAAATTGAGACAAAATTTATTGATTTATTATTTGGAATCACTTTTTAATTTTGATTATTTTGATTGAGGTCATAGTCTTATGGGAATTCTTATACATTAATATTTAGCCAAAAAAATTTGGATCCCATCGAGTGATTGTCTTCAAGTTATGTTTGAATCCACTGTTGATTGAAACGACAAAAGCCTTGTCTTATCCGATGACATATAAGTTAAATAAAAATTTTCTAAAATAAATTTTATAAAAAATATTAACGATTTATACAAATCTGTGATCAAAACATTTAATTTTGATGTAAATATGATTTTAGTTGAAATTTGATTCGTTTAATTGCTATAAACAGGAAGTGTTATGAAATGATATTGAATTCTATTGAATTAAATTGAAATCAATGCAATTATATTTGTGTAAGTATTTGTGCTGTGCTCTGACACTACACTAAATTATCGTTACTATGAAACTAATTAATTCTAAACAGAAAAATTGATAATTAAATAACTCACGGCTTTTATCCAACTATAAAGACATTTAAGATATTAAACCAAATGATTGTATCGATTGCTATAATTTGGGATATAATTATAATTTGAGTTTATTTTTAATTACTTATATATATATATTTGATTTAAATCTCACAACAGAAGTGAAGGTTTGAATAAAATTTGGACAAAATATTCAACTCTCGATTCCAATAGTAATGAATAAAATGTCTATAAATTAGTTATTCTGACAAATATTGAAGTAATTATATAAATGTGTAAGATATGACTGAATGCAAGATTTAGTTAATTGTGCGAACGACCGGTCCTTTCGCTTAATTACTTTTTGTTCAAAATTACAGACAATGACTTTACTAACGACTAATTTATTAAAACTAATTCAATAGATTTACTAAATTATCTCAAACCGTATTTTCGTTCCTAAAATCAGATTTTTTTTTCTATTTAATGATTGATTTGTAGAATAATTTTCATTTGAAAATTGGGTGAAATCTGTTTCCCAAGATTTCGCATTTATTGCAAAATTCATAGCTTTTAGTGATTTAATCAATTGTTTGGTTCGTTGATAATCGAGTTTCAAATCATAAGATTAGTTATAAATTTTAAAACTTTGATAATAAATAAAAAAATAGTAAAAAAATGTTTAATCGATTTTAACAATAATTGTTGAATAAAATTAGTTCCAAATTTCATCAGAAGTTAAAAAAAGTTGAATTAATTTTATGAATCATTGGATCCGTTGATTCATTCAATGGTCGAAATCTATTAAATCAAAATTCAAACGACGACTCATTAAAAATAAAACTATTTATAGACATTTGAGAATTACATTATTAGTTAGAAATTGTATATTTTGGTTGAAATTCCGAACTTTGGATCCGAGAAAACACGAATACAATTGAATATGAAAACAATTTTTCATTTTATGCGAACAACAGATTAAGTCAGTTCTCATTATTAATTAGTTTTTATATTCGTAGAGTTGGGCTCTAAATATTTAATAAGTTATAAATATTTTAATTGGACTCAACATAGAATTGGTTGCAAATCTGTGCCCTATTCTGTGCCCTCTTCTATTCAATGGAGCTCTTAATGCAAAGAACTGACAACAGTGTTATCACAATTCGTGATCAGTTCTTAACGATAGAAAATTAGATGCAATGAATGCAATGGAAGAATAATTTCAATTCTAAACAAATTGTATTTTTTCAGCGATAAACCAGTTTTTTGTTTAATAGCAATAGAATCCAAATAAATAATAAACCAAACATTTATAAAACAATTTAAAAATTTAATTCATTTGTAAGTTTTCAAACAGATTTCACAACACAACCACTAAATAAAACTATTAATAATTTTCATATATTTCGCAGATTTTAATCAAATGATATCCATATTTAATGATTTTAAAAATAGGGTTTTAACACAAATGAAGAAAAAAGTGAATAATTGGGGAAAATATTTTATTTGAAAGCAGCAAAACAAGTCTACAATAAGTCTACCGGTATTTTATTTGTGCAAAATTATAACTTTATTCAATTGGATATAATATTAATTAATAGTTAACTGAACCAAAAGTTTATTTTGCGATATATAACGGTTTTTATGCTTACATTTTGTAAATAGAATTAAAATAACTTTTTTGGTTGTTTTTATGCAAATCTAAGCATAATATTCATTACAATTAATTGTGAATACATTGTAATAATTATATCGTTTATAATAACCGTTTTGTGATGTGTTTTCGTGTCTAAACTTAAATATAATTTTGGAAATCATTAAATACGAAAATATTGTTCTAAATGTTGTGTAATATATAATAATAAAATAATAGTTTAAAAATATTGAAACAATTTGGCACTTGTATTACAAGTCTCATAATTAATGTAATTTAGTTTAGTTTCAGATTTAAATTACATTAACGAACATTTGTTTTGAAAGTTTATATGATATTTGAAACTGCATTTGAAACTGCGTTTTCATCACATAATATAAGGCACTAAAAGTTTTTTATATGAAATATATTTAAATTTAATTATTAATTAAGTTTCGGCTTACAGTCCATTATTTCATACACACAAACAATTCAGACACTTCTTTGATTTCATTGACAACCGACACAATTATTGAATTTTTCAATATTTAGTCAAAAAAAATTGTAAACACCAGTAGTTTTCTGTTTCAATCTGTTTAAAATTTAGCGCAGATTTACTTTAATTATTAAAACAATTTATATTTAAATTTAGGTCTTTCTCTCTATAGTGAACTAAACATTGGTTTTTGAGCTGCCGTTAAATTAAGACAAAATAATATTACAATCAATACATAAATTAACTTAAAAACAGATGCGATTAAAATTGATTTGGTTTTCAAATTGTGAATTCAATTTACTTTTGCGATTCATGTTTTAAAAAATAATGTATAATAAAACTGAAATACTCTTCATTTCACCAAAAACTATAACAAAAACACTGCGAAAATGTTCAAAATAATGAAATTAATTATAATTAAAATAATAGTCCTTCAAAACAAGTGTCTAAACAACACATTTGGATGGGGTTTGGATGCAAAATACATGGATTGCCATTTAAACACCAATTTTTTATATTAAAACTGAAGGCATTCGTAGAAAATAAAAATAAAATTTAATGTTTATATAATCGTAAATATAGTTATTGTTGTATATAATCAAAACTATAGGCACTTTGATTTCCAACACTTAATCATAGCTTTTATCCGAAGAAAATAAACGATAAAATATAAAAAATATACTCAAAATACTATTAATAGTAAAGGATTTATTAGAGACACAAGACTTCCAAATAAGATATAGCTTTCAATAATAAGGGCTTAAAAAACAAATGAAAATCGGCTGCCATTCAATCGTCTGACAAAACACAACTGAATGCGTTCTCTCCTAATAATATATTAAATATTATTAATGAATGAATTTTAATGGAAAATAATAATTATAATAAAAATGATAAATAATAGTAAATAATAGCTAATAATTATCATTTAGAGCTCTTATTGTCTGCTTTTGTTGTGACCGCAAAATCGCAACTAATTATTGCTTTTCATTGAATAATAACGGGATTTGCGATAATAACACAACTTATAACTGATATTTAAATTTGGTTTTCATTTTAAAAACAGATTTATATATTTTGGAGGCTTTTTTGGGCACTTCTGCCAAAAACTACATTCAATTTAAACATTAGTTCCAAAATGAAAATATTATTTTAAAACTGAGTTTAGTCTAACTCTACTCATTATTGAATTCAACCACAGTTCTCAGTTATAGTTTGTGGTAATAGTAATAATTATAGTAAAAATTAATAATATTAATAATGAGCCAAACATTTAAAAAATTGGCCAAAACATGAAATATCATCAAAAACAACGTATTTGAGAGCAAAAAAAATACTATTTAAGGCATTTTGTTTTAAAAACAGTTAGTTTTTTGTCAAATTTGAAAATATAAGTCTTCAACAGAAATATATATAATATTTATATATATTTATATATATAATAAGTGAGAGAATACGAGAAAACAACACAAACAATAAGTCAATAATAATAATAATAACGAATAAAAACAGTGCAGTAATTAAGACACGAATATTGAAAAATAAATATTCGCTTTAAGTAACTCTTTTGGGGCTATTATTTGTCGTCGACTATATTATGCGCCTAATTATGGACAGAATTTCAATAAAATTTAAAAGTTTTGTTTCTTAAACATTAGTTTTCTAAACAAGAAAAGAGTGTTTGCATTGTTTAACCGATTAATTACTTCTAATAATTAATTTAAACACAATTTAAAGACATTATTAAAGGTTTGGTTTTTGTTTTAGTCATTTGAATGAGAAAATACTTAAATTGAAGTGTTTTGTAGTCAATCGATTCGGTTCAAAGCCATGTCATTATGTTATCTCTGTTGGTGTCGAGCAATGCCTCCACATTTGACAAGAGGTCTGCATTGAAGTCATCCGGAAGACTGGGCACCAGATCATCTGATTCCATGTTTTCAGTGCCTAAGTCGAGGCTTCCCACTTGAAGAGTGTCCAGACCCAAGTCATTGGCGGTATTGCGACTCATATTATTATTACTTTCGTCGGCGCTGGCGATCGTGTCTTCGATTGACAGGAAGTCTTCAGGAGTGTTGGGCAGACTATAGTTTGAGCCTAAGCCTAGCCCTGAGTCAGCGCTTTCTTGTCTTGAATGGCAATCATTATTGAGCGGACCGTTATTTCCACCTAAGAAGGGGTCGATTCCGGTCGTTGAAATGGGCGGCAAACGATTTATTGAAGAGTTTTCGTCGGCCAGACTCGTGGGGCGGAATCTGAGGATCTCGTGTTGGCGTTGACGCATCTTTTGTCGCTCTAACTCCAGGTTTAGGACTGTTCTCTGGTGTTGCTGTTGAAGTGCGTCTGTACTTGAATTATTGCCCTGAGTGGTCATATTCTGAAGCGCTACCACAAGACTTGACGGAACACTACTTGCACTGAAAGGGGGCGGAGGGGTTCTACCATTTCGTAGTTGAGCTCTACTTTGTTGTTGAGCAGTGATAGGAAGGCGTGGATCACACCAACTAGTGGTGCACTCGATATGGTTTATGAAATAGGCTTCTCCTGAAGGAGTTCGCGACTGTTCCCAACCTTCGGGAAGGGGTCCGACAGCAGTCAAATTACCGGTTGAGCTACTGTTTGCATTGTTGATGGCATTTGAAGTGTTTGAGTTGTTTTGGTTAATGACCACAAGTCGGGGCTGAGTTTGTTGTCTTAAATGCTGTTGCATTTGTTGTCCCAATACTTTACGTCGCGGGTCTTCCCAAGTGGTTGTCTTCTCCTTATGGTTAATGAAATATCGTTCGCCATTAGCGGTCTTTCCCTCTTCCCATCCGTCTGGCAGTTGGATGTGATCGATATCATAACTGTATTGTCTTAAATGAATCGACTGTTGCTGTTGTGCTAACGCTTGAGACACAGCCAGTGTCTGCTGAAGAGTGGCCGGAGAAGAATGAGCTCTCGGATGGTTTATAGTGAGACCGGCGGGAACGCCATTCAGCTGTTGTTGAAGTGTTTGTTGTTGTTGTGGTGACGCCGGACTTAAAGGCGAACCCGACGGTTGTGACAGAGGAGGGGAAAAGGAGGCGTCGAGACTGGACTCACGGCTATGGGAAGCGCTGACTGAGCCGTCGGGAGGTTTGAAGAACGAGGCGGGAAAGTTCCTCTGACGCATCGGTACTGATAACGGGATCTGACTATCTTTGGGTCCGATAACAGCTTTAAAGAGTTCGTCCAATTCATTGCCAGAGCTGTTGATCCGCAATATCTGTTGATTGGGTCCGTTCTGTTGAGACGATTGAGAAGACATTTCTTTTGTAATATAAGTTGAGTTTTACTCAAAAAATAATTGGATTTTTCAACGATTGAACCAAACTATTGATAGTCAGAGAAAATACAGATTTATTTCAAACGCTTATCGTTTGATCCATTTGTGGCCAAACGATGAGCTCCGACTTTAAACTTCTCACAACTAATTGATTGTTAATAATATTATTAAAAAATTATTTACTAAAAACTATTTGATATTTAATAACATTAATAGCGATTAAAATAAACAAAACTTGCATTCAATGTATTGAATGAATCGCAAAAACAGTCGTCTATTCATCGAAATATTGCTTTCAATACTACATTCAATGGCGAATGCATTGAACGCATGCGCACAACATATGAAGCCTTGAAGTAAAGAATAACAAAGAGACCAATATTTCAGTCAATTATTAAAATCGGGTTTAAAATCACTTTTAAAGAAGTAATCAATTAATTAAAGGCACTTAAAGTCTCACAAATTTACTGACAAATGAAAACTGTCCGCAAAAAACACTTTTAGTCTCTCAGGCATTAGTCGATAGACACGAGTTTGATGACACTCTTCACCTCTTTTAGTGAAATCAGAGGTCATTTGACAGACACTTATCGATATTTTGATACTTTTCTTAAATCAATCACTCAATTGAACACAACTATAGGTTTTTGTTGTGAATCAAAGAGTGATTATCAACTGATTTGATTGTGAATCGGTGTCGACACCAAAGTTAGTGTTTTGGTCTATTAATGGCTATAATAAGAAGAGCCAAAACATCAAACTTTCACTTCAGTATTGATTGTGTTGTGTCGCCAACCAAACAACACAACTATTTCTCCAAAACCTATCATAACTTTATTCAGTCTTCAAGTCTTTTGGCCTCAAATCCCAAACCATTGGCTCAGGAGTTCCACCCTATGATGAACACCAATCAAACCAGTCAGGGGCTGTTCTCCCTATGGTGACCAACAAACACAACTACATCACCAAATGTTTACAATATGATCACTACTATACCACTACTACACCACTACTGTATAATCATTACAATAACAACAAACAAATTAAGAACAGAATAAGAAAATTACATTTAATTGAATTCATATAAAAATCTGAAGCTTTTGTTAACTTTTATTTAAAACATTTTTTACAGAAAACAGAAAAATAATAAAAACAAATAAAACAAAACAAAAGTATATAATTTATGGTAAGTTTTTATCTTTTATATGACAATAAAAAATATTAAAAACTAAAACAATTATTGTTAATAAAAGCAAAGTAAGTAAAATTAGAACTGTTATCCACATATTATGTGGAGAGTGTGGTCACCTTAGTTTCCCCTCTGCTCTATCTGCTTGTACTGATTCTGGCAGCACAGCATTGCATATGAAAGCATAGCACAGGTGTATTGCGTGCTTCTCAACACATAGTTTTATTCCTAAACTTCGTTCACTAAAACATCACAGAATGAGAATCTATTTCTTGGAAAACATATTTGTCATCAAAACCTGATCTCAATTCTTGTTTAAAGAATTAAGTAATTATTACTTCCGACGACAAACCATTGAAACCTCACAAAAGATGAATATATGAAACTTCTTTACTTAAATACAAATTAACTGTAACTCTCAATGCATTTAAACATTTATTTATTGAATTAAATTTAGTTTATTAAATGGTTTGTAGTTAAAGATAGTGTCAAAGACTGAGACCTCGGCCACAATTGTACCGCCCCTTCCGTTTAGGCCTAACATATATGATATATCACTACTTGTTTTAGTTGTACGACAACTTCATTGAAAGCCTGCTCTCAATTTCAAAATAATTTCACTTTTTTCACAATTTTTAACAAAAGTTTTTTTTGAGTTGAAATCAATTTTTATGATTAATTGATAAATCATTTATTAATATAATTAAGCGATTTTTGTTATGAATGTTGAAAAGAAAAATGAATTTTATTCACAAGTTTTGAATTTATACTTACATTAGAACTGAATATCGATTAAAATTTCAAACTTTAATGAACTGAGAAAAGTGAGAAGTAATAAATGAATAAAAATTTTAAATTCTAGTCTTTAATAACAGTATTGAGGTTTTGGGAGAAAACTCTCCAATTATTTATTCATTTTTTTTATTTTAAAGTTTAGTTAAGCCATTGTTTTTGAATTTGGAATGAAATGGAAATTCACTCGAGTTTTGAAATGAACAAAACTGAGCATAAATGAGCAAAAGTGAGCAAAAGTGAGCTTGTCTCTTTAAGGAAATATTGTCAAAGAAAAAAAATGTTCAATTTAACATTTAAAACTAATTCATTTGATCTAGAACAAATTTTGTACAAATTTTAACAACTAATGATTAGGAAAATCATTGAAATATTATTTATTACTAATATTCAGATTTTTTTTTAGTTTCATTTAAAAACAATTCAATAATTGGTTTTTGTGTTAATATTAATGTAAAATCAGATTAGATTTGAAAACAAAAGTGAGAAATAGTTTGCAATCAATTTTAGAATTAAGAGTTCATTAAATATTAACGAATTGAATGAGTGCTCAAAGACTTCAAAGACTTTCACTTTTAAAACAATCGTTGCCTTCAATTGTTAAGAAAAACAAATTGTGTTCCCAATTGTTGTATTCCTATTCTGTTGCTAATCCTTAAGTGAAAATGACTGCAAACCTAATTAAAGCACATCCCAACTGATTCACGATATGCTTATTTAGGTTTAGGTGTTAGCCGTGCACTAACCCTATGCTAATCCTGTGGTAACCCTGTCCTCAACCTTAAAAGTCGACGTAATTGATGTGACACTTGAAGTGTCGCCAATGGTTTGTTTATCAATCAAAGGGATTGCCTTTCAGTTGAGAAATAGTGTCAACAAATTATTAACCATTTATTTATAAATCACTCCATTTATTGCACAATTGTTTCACATTAATTGTAATTATTATTAATGATTAGTCTAAAATTAACTCATTTTATTGTTTTAGTTCATCTTAAGGTTATTTTTGGATTGAGAAGAGCTCTCCTTTTTGTTTGTTTGACATTCAAAGAGTTAATAAATAAATAATGAATCGTTTGTTCGGAAGGGGTAAAGACAAAGTCGCGCCGCCAAACCTCACCGATTGTATCTCAAATGTATGACAATTTCATTGAATTTTCAAATTGAATATACTTTTGTCAACAAACAGGTCGACAGTAGAGCCGAATCGGTCGACAAAAAAATACTACGTCTGGACTCAGAACTGGTCAAATACAAGGATCAGATGAAGAAAATGCGAGAGGGCCCGGCTAAGGTATGTACCTAACATAGACACATACACTGAACCACCACTTCTCTAAAGCACAACATAATTGTTTTGTTTACTAAAGAATGCTATCAAACAAAAAGCTCTTCGAGTATTGAAACAGAGGAAGATGTATGAGTCACAGAGGGATAACCTTATGAACCAATCATTTAATATGGAACAGACTAATTATGCCACACAAATGCTTAAAGACACCAAAACTACGGTATTTTCAAGCTTTACTCGATAACCAAATATCACCTTTTTTTCCTTTGAAATCAATTTAAACTTCGCTTAGAGTTTATAATAGCGTTAAATGCAATCATTCGAAACGTCTGACAATCATTTAATGTCTGTCTTCCTCTTTGTTGCTATCATTTCACTTCTATCACTTGAATGAACGAATGAGTGAATTATAGTCTTATCTCAACATTTCATGTAATGATAGGTCGACGCCATGAAATTGGGGGTCAAAGAAATGAAACGCGAATACAAAAAAGTTAATATCGACCAAATAGAGGTATTACTGGTATTACTTTCTTTACAAACATTACTTACAAACTTATATTTTAACAGGATTTACAAGATGAATTGGAAGACATGTTGGAACAAGCTAATGAGGTCCAGGAGGCACTCGGAAGAAGTTATGGCACTCCTGATATCGATGAGGACGAATTAGAAGCCGGTTTACTCTTTACTATAAAAATTAGTTTTTATGTTATTTAAATTTAATACCAGAATTGGATGCATTGGGCGATGAATTGGCTTTGGATACCGACACTTCCTATCTTGAAGAAGTGTCGACACCAAAAGTGCCCACCAGAGAACCGGGAGCTGAGAGTGTCAATAGTGTAAGTAATTGAATGCAATATTTTTATTCAATATTTATAAAATGTTTTGTTGACTGAAAGGACGGACAACTGGTCGATGAGTTTGGTTTACCCAAAATCGCCGCCACTTGAGGTCAAAACTATGTCTCGTTTAGTCCAGTATTTGTTTAATTATAATTCATTACACAATTAATTATTAAAAGTTTTTGATTATTTTTATCAACAATTATATGCTTTAATATTATACTTTTCTATAAAATCTCTTAAAACTTCAAACCTTACGGCTCTGTTCTTTAGTTTTGTATCAACACTTTGCAAGAATGTCTGAGAATATTGTGAAGTGGTGTGCGGTAAATGAGTTGTCCATACGTTTTGCAAAACTAAAAATTTATAACTAATAGAAAAGTTAGGGTTAAATCTATTTAAGGATATTTTACTTTTGAATGAAGAGCTCAGTCGTGTGCATCACTTTATTCATTCCATAATTTTCAAGCCTTTCATCGAAAAGCGGAAAATCATTGGTTTTCCTTAATTTTGTAATTAAATGATAAATGAGTTTAAAATTAAA
>JAQFZL010000992.1:0-12040 GCA_034695685.1 Galumna lanceata
AGGTAAGTGCAAGCAATAGGACAACAGAAACGCCCCAAAGTGATGTCTTCAGTTGCCAAGCGATCATAGCCCACACTTAACTGCCCCCAAAAGAAGTGTGACGTTATAATATTATATAACTTATATAACATTAAATTGAAATCAAAATAATTGTCTAAATTTTTAAGGATTCAGAGTTTCCTTTCATCAAAGAAATGGGGAAATACTTAAAAGTAGCCGAAGAGGAAAACTCTTCAAAGGAAGAGATCGCCAAACAATTGGTGGAATCGAAATCATCGATGGCTTTGATAACAGTCATCGAGTATTTGAAATTTGTTGGACTCTTATATGGGGAGCAATCGTTTCATTTGCCCCAAACATCAGAAGAGTCGACATTTTTTCTCGATTTCATTTCAATTGGATTTAGAAATGAATTTAAATATAAAAAAGAATTTGAATTTTTGTATGAAATTTAATTAAATGAGTTTATGTTTAAACTAATTTTGACCACAGATTGGATCGTATAAAAGAGGGCGGATTTTTTGACTATTGGATGATAACTGAGAGCAGAAAAGAAGTTAAAAAGAAAAAATACAAACCATTTGTTGAGACAAAAGACAATTATAATGACTTAAATTTGTCACAAATTCAGAGTTTCTTTTATTTGTTAATAATGTGTAATATTTTTGCATTTATTATATTTTTTATGGAAATAATTTATATTTCATTTAAAGATAATAACTTCTCGATAAAAAATATTAGTATTTAAGCAAAACTCGATATTCTGTTAGATATAATACTTTTCAATCTTGGCTTTTTTTTGCAACTTGGTGAAAATTTGTGTATTCCTAATGATTAAACAATTGTTGTAATTAAAAACTTTGAATTTCATTATTTATTTCAATAATTGAATCATTAAAATTCAGATAAACTTCTAAAAAATGAGTATATTCTGTGCTAACACTTAACCCATTTCTATTATAGCGTCGGTTCAGAAACCAAATTCTTGAAGAATTTCCTCTATATTTAAGTTCAATAATAGTCTTCAATAAAATACAGAAAAGAGTTGTTTTAATTCAAATTCATTTAATATTTTTAAATAAAAGAAAACTTTTGACAAAAATACTATTCCTTAAAACGTTTCACTTCGATGTCATTGAACTGTAGGTCTGTCCGGGAGGGGTACTGAACGTAAAGTTTGCCCTCATTGTCCACCACTTTTACCGGCTCCACAGTTAAAGTTTTTTGCGCAATAGATGTCTCAGTGATATTCTGTGCAATGGATGACATCTTAACTGAACCATTATTTTGTTTGGTTTTGTCATCAGTGGTGAGCACTCGATTGAAACCCAATTTAAGCATTCCGTGAAGTAATGCGTCCATTACTTTACGACACGTGGGAACTGATTCTCCCGTCACTTCTATTAGTATGTCTACTGTCTCTTCACTTATCTTAAGACAAAAAATGGTTTAAATAACTAACGATAGGAATAACTCAAACCTTTGTTGTCTCAGAATTAATGAGTGGCGGAAGTGATATGACTCTTCTCTGGTCTCCCTCTCCATCCATAACACAGGGATATCTTTGTTTGCCTTTTAGTAAATAGAGGTATTTATGAATTCCAGAATATGAAACCCTTTTCTTCTCCTTTCGATAGGCCTCCGCCTCTTCGTTCAACTGTTTGTACAGTTCCTGAGCGGACATCTCTTTTGTTCGACTCAATGGAATAAATCGTATTCTGTTGGGAGGCCTCACATCGAAGTGGATCTGCTTTCCAATAATCTTAGAGAAGTCATGAGTGGCTATCGTCGCGTGTTGTCGGTTATTACAGATACCGCTGTGAAGACCTGTTCTCAAACAATATTTTGATTTAAACAATTGTTTGAAAAAAGTCATAATGAAATAAATACCCGTTTGAAGAGAAAGGAATCTCTTGAAAAGGCCTTCTTGCTTGAGGTCAACCCCTCTAACAATACTGACCACAATTTTTCGCATTTCAAGTATAGGCGAAGTGACCACTGCTTTAAACCACTCATCGTTTTGTATTCCGATCACATTAATGACATCCAATTTTTGTTTATCACTCTCTGACTCTCGTGAGGACCGACTGCTCGACCGACGCCTTCTTCGGGCATCTTTCGACTTCAAACGCCTGTCCTGAGATGAGTCCCGTCCGGAAGAGCTCTGGTTTTCACTACTTTTTTCGTCTGTTTTGTCCACACTTTCTGATGGTTTGGATTTGGTTGTATTGCGCGAACACTGAGTCCTTATGTAATCCATAATCTGTTTTGTGTGGCACTGATCTATCAGTTTAACTAAACGCCTGTCTTTTATCTTATTATTCTGTGCAACAAAAACATTAATTTTAGTTAAACTTTTGTAAAAATTATAATTCAATTACTTTTAAATTAATTTCTTTGAGTTTATGGCAGTCGGATAACTGTCCCGGAATATTATCGATGACATTAAAGCTGAGGTCCAGTAACTTAAGAGCTGTCAGTTTGTTAATAGTCGGAGGAATGGACTCTATTTTGTTGTTATTGGCGTGAATTTCACTCAAATGTTGGAGAAGTCCGTTATTGCAGAGACTCTCTGGAAATGCCGTCAACTGATTGTTAGACATTTTGACGGCCAAAAGATTCTTCAACTCTGAAAAGTCTGGAAGTGTTGACAACTCATTCTGTTCGACATTCAATGACTGAAGTGATAACAATTTAGAGACACTATCGGGAAGTGCTGTCAACTGATTACGACTCACGTCTAAGAACTTCAGTTTCGATAGTAATCCGATTTCATCTAAAATTCAGATAAAGTTATAATCAGTTCTTAATTGATATCTAAAGATATGGACAGTTGTCTCAAGAATTTGTATTTTTAAATAAACGTTTAAATCAATTACTCGGAAGTGTTGACAACTGATTCGAGTGGAGGACCAGATTCGTCAGATTCACTAATTGTCCGATTTTTGGTGACAATTGTCTTAAGCGTTGAGTTTTGGTCACTTCAAAGAAATTCAAAGACTTTATGCCGTAAATGAGTTCCGAGAGTCCGTCCTCTGATTCCATCTGTTTGTCGATCTTCTGTCCGTTTAAGACCAGTTCCCGGGGCTGTTGTTTGACGAGTTCTCGCCAGTCATAACCACCCGATTGTTGTCCTCCGGTTGACATTTCTTTGAATTTCTTTTAAATATTTGATCCACAGATGAAAAGTCAGAGAAAAAAACGTTTTGTTTTTGTTATTTAAAGCCAACACAACGTGTTTTACACCAAAACATTAAATTATAGGAATGTGTTATCTCTATATAATGATTCAATACTTTTTAAACTATGAATAACTGATGAAAATGTGATAAAAATTAATTTAAAAAAATACCTAAACTTCGAGTATTGGTAAAACTATAAGTATCAGACTCTTAATAAACATAAACTACGTCAGATTTTTCATTGAATAAATGAGTTAGGTTATCCATAAGTTTACTCTTATTAATTGTTTAAAAATAACTAAATATAGTAATAAATTATAAAATATAATTAAACCTTATTTGAAAAACAAAGAAATATTAGAAGAAAGTGAGTGTTTAATATGTTTTTATAAAATATAGGGTTTATATATAACGCCCACATATTCTACAAATTACTAAATATGACATAATTTTAAATAATTATATCATTTGAAGGTTAGCTCACATTTCAAGGCTATAATATAATCCCAAAAGTTCTCAAATAAAGAAATTACTTTAAAAACTTATAATTATCTCTTTATTACTTCCATCGGATGTTTTACTTATATCTCTATTGAATAAAAAAGAAGTTTTTAATAAATTCTTATTAATTAAAAATGCCTTCGAGTGAAGACAAACACGTGTTTTTGCAAATTGTTTTGGGGGTAGTTTTATAATAAACAAATGTTTCTAAAATTATAGGTTTTTAGTAAATAACGTTTAAAATATTTGATTAGTTTAGGTCTTGGAGTGAGTCTCTGATAATTCATTTTAGACTTAAAGATCGGGTTAGTTCAGGTAAGTTCAGCTCCGATTGAGTCCTATAGTTTTCTCAAATTTATAAAATGATTAGAAATGAGTGAAAATAATATCAGTTTCTGAATCTTTTAAATGTTTTTTCCTTAATTAACACATTTGGGGACTAAAGTCAGATCTCTATGAATGAGTACTAAAGTGAATAAAAGTTACAAAAGATTTATCCCTAAATGTAAACCCATTACGCTTTTAACGCTTTGAAAGTACAAAATATCATAAAGTCTTGTACTTTCAAACTCTATATTCAAGTAAACGCTATGACGTCAACCTTTTTAGAGATCTGACTTTAGTTCCCATTCTGTCAATTCTGATTTCCATCGAAATAATTATAATTTAAAAAAGATTTTTATTATTTTTTTTATGATTATTAGTAAAAATTAATACAAAAATTATGATTAAATTCAAAAACTACTGAAAAATAGTAACGAGAGTTTTGGCAGATTTTGCGATTTCGAAGGCACTTTCTATCACTTTCTGATACATTAAACGAAAGTCTTGTTGTAAGTGTTGAGGAATTGAACTCATATTAGAAGATGTCCTGCACTCAACTCTTAATTTTAATGCACTGCTGTGTAATTGACTCAAAGCCAAAAATATTGGTTCTCCGTTTGCGAGGTTTGACTGAAAGACAATAGCAATAAATTTATTTAAATTTCAAATTAGATATACAGACAGACATTCAAGTTTATAACGAGTCTGTGGAACCGGCAAAATGACTCGTTATAAATGTTTTGAAAAACTTAATTAATATTTAATAATGAAAATACATTAAACAATAGTCCTATAATTGAATTATTGGTTAATTTAAGCCATAAATTATTAATTATTTTGTATATTATTTTCAAATATATATTCATTACTTTTAACAACAATTTTGAAATTATTTTTTAAGACTCGTTATAACCGATAAATTTTTAAATGTAAAACATATAAACTGTTCTTAACAATAGGCTCGTTATAAGCGGGAACTCGTTATAACCGATTCGTTTATAATAGGAAAACCCTATTTGGTTACCCGTTCCTCAGCTTTGACTCGTTATAAGCTGAATGTCTGTATTGAAAACAATACCTCTGGGAATATATTAATCATTTCAGCGACGGCTGTACTTATTTTCTCAGAACAGGTGTCGAAACTTTAATTAAAAAAATGAATTCTTAAAAATTGATTGAATTTCTTACTTTTCGTGTCTTCCCTCTTGAGCTGTTAATAACAATTCTTGTATTCTTCGTGTGATTTGTTCCGTCTTTTTTAAAATTTCTTCTTTTGTGGGAGAATTTGTAACAAATTTTGGTCGAATAGAGCTGTCATTTGATGGAAGAGTTGTTTCATTAGAAGTATTAAGCGATTGAAAAGAATTTTGATTAGAAATTATTTTCTCTTTTGGAAGACTAGAAACAAATGATGAGTTCAAATGACAACTGTTTTGTTGCAAATTATTCAAAGACGACGACGCCTTCGTCGGAACAATAGGAAGGGGTGGTCTCTCGTTGAACATCGATTGCGGTCGAGGAGTACTTTTAATTTCATTTCGAGGGAGAATTTCTGGGGGCGGACTTATAGGGTCTCCTAAATTCATTTCTCTATTGTTGACAGGAGTTTGACTTCGAGGGATTACTACTGCCCTCAACTGAGCGTTTTCATCGATCAACTTTTGAACCATAATTTGAAGTCTAGTTATTTCATACTTCATATCTTGATTACCCAAAACCAACTCTTGGATCAATGAATCTGAACGACTTAATTGATCCTTAAGTAGAGTGTATTCATCTAAAGTTACAGATTTTTTCAAAGAATTTGTAACGACTGAAGACTTTAGGACTGATTTATCTTTATTTTTAACTTTTCCCGAAATAATCATTTCTTTTTCTTCTTCGTCTTCTGAGGCAACACTATCATAAAGTGGTTCAGAATCGTAATCAGAACTTGAATCAGAAAATTCACTTTTAGAACACTTTTTCTTTGAATTAAGACTTTTCGAGTTTTTAGTACTAAATCCGATTGATTTCATTCCATAAAGTCTTCGTCGAATTTCCAGTAAAATATCAACAATTAATTGCGCGAATTCTTTGGGGTTAAGTGTCGCCAACTTTTGTCGGCCCTGATTTCGGGTGGAAGAAAAATTAGGATTAACCGGAAGAAAGGGAACGACTTGACGCTCGACATTTTGAGTGTTTTTTTCTAAATAAATATCATTAAAGATGGCATCCAATTGTCTTCTGTCGACCTCATCGTAAATATCTCGCGATAACTCTTCAAAAAGTTTATTAGTGAGAGATTGAAGTTTAAGTTTTGATCTCTCATTTGACTCAATTTCAGGTATTAGAAAATGCTGTCCATTCTTGTGGTCCGGAAGACGACCGCAAACAAAATATGTGAGTCTATCGCTTAACTCGTACTGACTCTCCACAAGTCGTTCATAAATATCCATAAAATTGGATTCTTTTGCGTAATCTATTGGTGTCTTTCCTTTGACATCAATGACAGCGGGATTTGCGCCGTATATCAAAAGTAATTCAATTTGAGATATTTGTCCGGCTTTTGCTGCCATATGTAGAGGACAGTTATACTTCTCGTTGTGCACATAATTTCTGACAAAAAAATACAATTAATGTTAAGTTCTATGACTAAAAGATTCAATGAAAATAACGGACAGATCTGCTCCGGAGGCCAAAAGTCTGAGACTGGTTTTCAAATTAGGAGTTCTGACACTTGAGTGCAACTGTTCGCTGATATCGGTTTCAGACTCTTCTTTATTTGTCGAACGATTAATAAACGATAAGTTTTGATATTTAGAGCGAATGAATTCGCTTTTGTTTGGATGTAATCCATCTTTTGGTTGAGGCTTTCGTTTGTGTCCTGTCTTTCCTGTCAAAGGGTCGAGTAATGTGTGTTCCCATATAGAGTTGGCTCCACTTCTGTGCAAATCAACTATCATTTGGAGTTGAGTCGAACGCCAGACACTCTTTTTTAATGACTTAACCACAGAAATGTGACCTAAAATCAGATCAAATCAATTCAATTTGTTTTCACTCAAATCAATATTAAATGATTTACGGCCTAAACTTCGGTGAATATGACAGCAGTGGTCACATATCATAACTCCTCTGTTAAGTGAAACCCAATTCGGTTCTAAATAATACAAATATTTAATAATACAAAAAGAGGTCAAAATTGAATCCACAAACCATTGGCTCCACAATCGGCACAAACGTCTTGAGCTGATCCAAGCAATTGTTTAGCCATTGTTTGTTTTCGGCCAGAATTTGGTCACAAAACTAAAATTTCTTTAATTTAGTTCATTCATCAAATCATTGGTTTAAATGATTAGGAAAAAATGGTTAAAATCAGTGACAGTCAAAACATTGAATGAAATAAAAGAGTCTAAAAAGGATTTTATGTCAACAACTTATCTCTATCTTATGTAACGTCAGTCACATAAAGACGAACTGAACAATGATTTAGAAATTTGAGCAAAAACTATGTTTTTTATTTAATAACTTTCAAAAGGAGAATAATTTGACGTAATTTATAGAAATTAGTTTCAGTTCGTTTTATTGTGAAAATCACTTTATTTTGCCATAAGTTTTGATCTCAAAAAAGTTATAAGAAATTACGTAAATTTCAATCAATTGATCTATTCTTCTGACTAAATGGTTATTCAATGATAATTATATGAAGAATTTGTGCCAAAAAAAAAACACTTTAAACTCGTATTTTTAAACATATAAAGTGACTAAAAATTATTTTATTGAGTACTTCCGTTAAGTTTACCAAAAGTTTATGTTTATGTTTAGGGCTAGAGTTAGGGTCTGATCATAAAACTCTTCCACTGTTTATATTCTGTTGTTTATGTTTTGGACATCCATTGAGTCAAAGCGTGAGAATAAACGAAGACAATGTGTGTTGAAGTGAGTGCGCACTGAAGTCAATATAAGTCAATATTATTATTAAATTAACGGCACTTTTATTACTAATTATTTGCCTTTTATTTAATGTTATTTTAATCTAAACTTTGCTCTGAATGTGAAATATTTTAATTGATTTTATTGTGAAATAATTGTGAAAAAAGCAAATGATTTTGCTTTTGTCAAAAATGGCATTAAGTGTCCAAAAGTGTCATTTTCTGTAAAAATGTCACTTTTTTGGTCCAAAAAATATTTTGACAATTTTTACGAGTTTTTAAATTTTCTAATAATTATTTTAATTTAATAAATCGATCGATAATTGAGTTGTTTTTGAATTAAATGTCATTTTTGAGGGGAACGCGAAAGTTGTTATTGGCTGCGGGTTTGGCCGGTTGTGGAGCGGCGGCGGCCGTACTCTTAGGCGGACTGAATGGCGAATCTGACGGATTCAGAGCCCGCGCCGCTAATGTCATTCAAAACCATTTTAGTGACCATTTGTATACCGGATCTGTATATCCAACGTCTAAATGGGACTATAATTGGGATCGAAGAGAGCCCTACTCTTTAGTCAAACCAATTGAGGGCTCATTTCGAGTCTCAGAAAGAGATGAAAATAATTATAACGAAAAGTTAGAGAAAGCGAAAGCTATCGCAACTCGACATCTGATTCTCGTACGACACGGACAGTATAACACCAACGGAGAGACCGACTCTTTGCGAACTCTGACTCAATTGGGTAGAGATCAGGCAGATTATGCCGGACAACGACTCAAAGACTTAGCGCTGCCCTACAATCGTATTATTCAGTCAACGATGACCAGAGCCTCACAAACAGCGAATATCATTAGTAATCATTTGCCTAATATTCCGATAAACAGCTGTGACTTCATTAGAGAGGGCTCTCCTATAAAACCCGAACCCCCTTCTCATCACTGGAGACCAACACCAAAGGTTTGTGTCATTATTTTAACTTTTATTAAGTAATGGTTTTTAAAAAAAATTTCATTTAATTGAAACGAATGAAACAGCAGTTCTTCCAGGACGGGGCCAGAATTGGTCAGTACTACCATTGTTTGCTTTACTCATTTTTATCACATTTAGTAATATAGTCTTAATTTGTTGATTGTCTTCAATACATAATACCATTTAATCTTAAGATAAATGAAAGCAAAGCATTTGTTTTTCTTTTTTAAGTCAACTCACGATTTGTATTAAGGATTATTATATAATTATATTAGAGTATAGTATAATACTTTTAAACCCTTAGGGTTTAGGGAAGGGTAGGGTTTGTCAGGGGAGACACAAAAACTTGTGACTTATGACTTACTTTTGGTCCCATACGAAGTTTAGGACAGGAATAGGAATATGATATTCACCAAAAATCAATTCAATGTTTGAGCCAATATTATAGAGTTTTTAATTACAATAAATGTTTATTTATTTGATATGAAAAATTTTAACCAAGGGTATTGCTTTGCAACAGTGTTTTGCTAGATATTCTTGCAGTTTAACTTAATTTATTATTACACACAATTACCAAGAAATTAATTCAAATTAATATTTCCTCGACTATATATTTTGTCGAAAGATTTGTAATTTGTGCTGATAGTTAATAGTTGATAGTTGATAGTTAATAGTTGATAGTTAATAGTTGATAGTTAATAGTTGATAGTTGCAACTATTTATATTAAATTCTTTTGAAGGTTTGAAGGCCACACATATTAAGGGTATGAAAAGTGTAAAGGTTTGGAAAAAACGCAAAGGGGAGGGAAGGGGTAAGAAATTATTGAAAACTGTCTCTAATTTATACCTTAAATGTTTAAATTTGTTTATTTTATTGTCGACAATCAACATATTTAAATGACCTTGTTGCTATTAATTGCTCTTTTATGACTTCCTTGAGTAAAGTAAAAGATGAGAATCAACTGATTTATTGTCTTAATTAACAATTAATTAATCGTTGAAACAGAGTCTGCATTTCGAAAGTACTTCCATAGAGCAGATCCGAGTCAGACGAAAGACAGTTATGAGATAATGGTTTGTCACGCAAATGTCATTCGATATTTTGTTTGTCGGGCCCTTCAGTTTCCACCTGAGGCTTGGCTTAGATTTCAGTTACATAATTGTAGTCTAACGTGGATTGCGATTTTGCCAAGTGGCAATGTTGTGGTCTACAGTGTCGGAGACATCGGACACGTGCCGCCCAACAAAATGACACACTCTTAGTGTCATTTGTCTCAATTATAACTCAATTGATATAAATTGAGATTTAATTGAGCAGTACTTTGACTTAATGTACAGTTTATTCATCGAAAAATTGTTGCAATAATTGTATTGAAAACTAAAGACATTTATCGTATTATATATTATATTATTATTAAATTTATTATTTAATTAATAATTTATTTGAAATTAGAAATCATTTTATTTTAGATGTTATCATAATTTGATATTACATTTCATTAAATAAGTTCTCCAAAAGAGTCGAATGATTGTCAAATAAATGATAAATTTTATCTATAAATAGTGGTTGAGTTCCGACTATGCATTCGATTGATTCGAATATTAATTAAATCATTATTTAGTCATAATTTTTTTGTTAGATTTTTATTTTTAAACGTATTCTTAATAATCACCAGAAACTCAAACAATAGAATATTCAATAAATTCTATATTTTTCAATTATTTGTTTGTTTTGATGAAAAGTTTTCACTTTTTATAAATTATATCTCAATAAAAGCAAATCTCACTAAAGGTGTGAAATAACTTCTTTACAGTAAATACTTCAAGAACTGGAAAACCTTTGAAGTCAAAGATTATATTTATTAGTGGTTACCAACAAATTCATATCAACTCAAATAATAAATGTTTGAACGTTTCTATGAAAACGATTTAATAAATAGATATTATTATATTCTGTATTAAAAGCCGACAATTCAGTCAAAAGTTCTAAGTCTAAAGTTTAAAGTTTTATCAAATTAGGGTTTCTTCAAGTTTTGATAATTTCATCAAATAATATGAATAACTTATTAATGAAGAAAATTAAAATAAGGCTTACCTTCAAAATGAGATTAAAATTATATGACAACCAATAAGTAAAGTGATATGTTTTGACATATTTTTTTATTTTTCGAGAATTGTGTGGACCTATAAATCATTATTTTTACATTAATTTAATTTTTATGTTTTGATTTAAATAAATAGATTTCTTTAAAATTGAAAAACTTTGAGTTCACTGACTCTCTCTTTAATTGAATATATTTTAAATAAACATTAATATTATTTATAATTTGTTAATAAATTATTAATGATTTAAATATTTTAAAATTCAAAGTTTGAATTATGAGTAAAAAATTATTCAATTCAAGTAGCAAGTTATCAACAAGGTTAAATTAAACCAATTGAATCAATAAAAACTTCTATAATTAAGGATATAAAGTATAAGTTAAAAAGTATTATGTTTATGAGCACGAATCGTGAAAAGTTGATGTGAATTAGCTAGGTACAAACTACAGTAAATACTCTGAAAAGGAAACCTCCCGAATATGAAAAAAATCCCCAAAAGTGAACCTAATTTCAAGTCCCGAAACCCTTCCCATAGAAGCCTGTTATACAAAATATCCCCAAAAGGAAAAACCTCTGAATTCTCAAAATGAAAAGTGATTTCTGGTCCAAAAGTTTAAAAACTATATAAAATATTACTCTGAAATGGAAAAAAATTTTACTATAAATTTAATCATTGATTGAATTAAATATAAATTTTTGTATTATTAAAGTATTCCCTTAAATGTTATTCTTTTTATTAAATACAAATATTTTCGATTCATTTGAAACTATAGAATTGAAACTCATTTATAAACAAAATAACTGTTTTTGGGAATAAAATATTTTAAAATTTTTCAGAATCATTTATTCTCAAAATGAAAAATCTTTCAAAAGGAAACAGATTTTCGGGTCCCCAAGAGTTTCCTTTTCGGGATATTCATAGTATTAGTTTATTTCATAACTTATGTGATAAAAAAGTTTTTTTAATTCAAATAGTTAACCCACTGATGATTAACTCATCAATGGCTGACATATTGCTGATGAACTCATCAATTGTTAAAATTAATTTTGTT
>JAQFZL010000993.1:0-12039 GCA_034695685.1 Galumna lanceata
ATAATTTTGAATTTAATTTTATTTCTTCGAGATAAAATGAGTATTAATTTTAAAGAATTAGAATTAAAAATTATTATATTTTTGTTATAATTAAGAATCAAAAATTTCACAAAAATTGTTTGGAAACAGTTGTGGAAATGTTTAAAAAATAACCAAGATTCATAGTATATGATAAACTTACCATTAGAATCGGGTTTCTCTTTATTACTTCGACCCAAAATACTTTTGGTTGGCTTCATATCCATTTCAGTAGTGGTTGTGGTATGAGTTGTGACACGAGTCTCACTATTAGTGGATCCGATTCGGGTTTCAGATGAATGAGTGCTGACACCTGTGCTCATAGTCTTAACAGAAGGGGTTCCGGAACTCATAATATTGGACTGTTGTTTGGTTACAGATTTTGTTGGAGAGGTTGTTGTGGTTGTGCTGATTGTAGTGGGAATAGTGGTCACAACATTATAAGGAATACAGCCTTCGCTGAAACTGATGTCATCGATAGCGATGTCATTTTGGGGGCCATTTCCGACCTGTCCTTCGATTACAAACTGAAACGGTCTCTGATCGCTGACCGCAAAGTTATCTTTAAGCCACGACTGTCCGTGACTTGCAGTTAGTGCCCGGGGCTTAACACTGGGTTTAGCCAATGGGTCAGTATATCTGATCGATAGGTTAAGTAAACCGACATTTTGTCCAAACATATAGAAGAAGAATCTGAGGGAACAGTTCTGCCCATTGACTGAAGTCATGGTTTGAGTTATGAATCGAGACTTTTTTCCGTAGTCTTTAGGCTGTCCTCGAAGTACTAGAAATGTACCTCTGATTCAAAATAATTATAAATAGTATTAAAAATCAATTTTTGATTCAAAGGTTTAGTGAATAAATAAAACGCTATTATTATATTGATTTGAATTATAGACTTAATATTAATTTTTGATAATTAGACTAATCTATAGATAAATATTATTTAAACTACAGATAGTTTTGAAAGTTTTAATTACTTGTTATTTGATCTGAAAGTGTGGTCAGTCATGGGTCCAGTCATTCGCGCCATGTTTTGAAATGTGCTCACTTTATATGCATTCATGAGTTCCCACTTGACATTAGATCCCGGGTCTGATTCTTGAGTCCAATTACAGGCAACTGAAGGAAGGGTAGACTCAAACGTGCATTTATTGACTTTGAGTTTACGGCAATTGTCTTCTGATTCGTCCCAACCGTTACCGCAATCGTCAACAGAATCGCACAAATCGTAGCGATCGATGCAAACGGTTTTCTCGGGAGCGGTATTTCCGCACTTTATTTGAGCTGATGTGCAGTTAAGAGTTGTCGGTTGAGGCGGTCCACAGTTAGTGAATGTAATGTCATCGATGGCCAGTGTCTTAGTCTGACCATCAGTTCCACTAAATTCAACAGCGAATCCAGTTTTCTGAAAGAATGAATGGATTAAATAAATAGCAAAACAATGGGAGGACAGACATGTTCGCCAATAGCCGCGTAGGCATTAGTCCACTTGTCGAGCACCTGACCATTGATTCTCCAAACAGTTTTGGTCTCGAAATCAGTAATAATATTAACTGAGAAAAGAAAAGAGTTCTTCATTTGTGCGCTCATAAAGTACTTGAAATCCATTCGACACCAGAAATAAGATCTTTTTAACCGATTCTTAAGTGAAGTATTAGTAATGAGATTCGACTCGACGTAAGAATAGGAACCCGTCTTTTCAATCATATAATGACCGTTTGATTTCTGACTTCCATCAGTATTAGGACCGACAGGTTTGGATGTATCAGAGGCTGCTCTCAATACCCATTGGTCTGCAACACTCGGGGCATATCTGTTATCCCAATTACATGTGCCTGTTATCAAAATTACCTAGTTTAAAAATACAAAGGCATTATTTTTAAACTGACCTTTCTCAAAATCACAATCTCCACAGTTGTTCTCATCATCTTTTTGTGGACAGTCGTATACAAAATCACACCTTTGACTGGAATTGTATTTAATAGTACTTTCTTTACAAAAGAACAAATCAATCTCAGAGTCGGCACAAGTATTGTTTTGGAGGTAAATGTCATCCAAAGCGATAAAACTCTTATATTGAGAAACACTTCCTCTAATTCTAATTATGAAATCCTTTGTATTCGAGAAGAGCTTAGGATCGATACTAAACATCAATTGATTCCAACCCTTTTTTGGGCCTTTTATTGGAGGGGAAAGCGATTGTGTATTATTGGTTGAACTGAATTTCGGTCCAATATTTACGATAAACACTTGTATTGAAGTGTCGGCTCCTAAGAGTTGTGTGTAAAGTGACAGACAGTGACCCCTTTCAGAGTTAAACTTAATGGGCATCGACTCAATTAAACCAATTCTAGTGGTCATCCTATTGACCGGTACTGTCATATAAATATAAGACCCGTCATAACCCTGTCTTGTGTTATCATATCGAGGACCCCACCATTCGATGTTAGGATTGGGTGGACCTAAAGTTCACAACATATTCATTTAAATATGATCTTGTTGATTTATTACTAGCCTGTAAATCTAGCCCAATTCCAGTTAGCTTGTTGATCTTGAACATTAGACCAAGAACACATATCGTTATCAAAATCACAAGTGACCTGTCCTTCGCACTGACCGTTAATAATACTAATGTCGTCGAGTGCTATGAATGATGTATTTGTGGCAGAATTTGACATAAATAGTGAGAACACGATTTTGTGTTTATAGTTAGCACTGATAGACACCTGTCCTCTAACCCATCGATTCAATTGATTGTAAGGTACGATCCATTCCGGGTCGTCATAACTAGTGGTTGTCATTGGCTTCACATATATGTAAAAGGATTCCACTGTTGGGGTATTGATTTCATACCAAAAACTTAGACATCGAGGTCTGACCCCTCCCGTAGGGGTCAAGTTATTAATGGAAATCATAGTTGTATAGTACCCTGGTTGATTACCATGTTCACTAAAACCAAACACTTTAGCGAACATAAAATAAGAACCGGAGGGCTCTCCCGTTGTGTGATCTCCTTTTGGACCGAATGTCTTCACTTGTGGTGATTCTGAAGTACTGGTTCTGCGCCCTATTCCTGTTCCCGGCATTTCTTCTGAATTTCTTTGTATCTGTTTATTATACAAAATGAGCATGGTACATTATCATTCATTATATTATTATTATTATTATTATAGAATAAAATCTTGTTATGAATACCTGATAACCGCAATAGTCATCACTGAAATCGCATTCCATTCCTGTTGTGTACTGACACTCACCCATAGTTAGTCTGATGTCATCGATGGCAAACCCGCCCACAAATGGTGTACTGTATTGTAGTTTAATAGTAATAAGACTATTGGGAACACTCCTGATAGTGGTCTGAGTCTGTCTCCACGATCGGGTCACTACAGCACCGGTCACTTTATGGAATGGCAATACGTTATGGATGTCTCCATTCGGGTTAAAATTGAAGGTTAGGTTGAATTTAGATTCGCTGTCGACGTAATACCAGACAGAAAAACAGGCGGCAGTCGACTGGTTATAGGGTTGAGTCACCTGTCCTGATGTCAACGACAATGGATTGGAAGCGTTGGTTGTATTGCCATCGAATAGTAAATAGTGTCCATATGTTGTTCTGATTGTGTGGTCAGCTCGCGGTCCAACCTTTCCGTCTAATTATATTATAAATCAATTAATGTCTTTAAGTTAACTAAAGTTCTTAAAAACTTTACCAAAAAATATAATTTTAAACTAAATTTATATATATTTGTGATAACAGTTATGGCAAAAGACCTCAATTTCAGGGCTATTTCGGAGTCTCCCCTATTTGCTAACTCGAGTTATAATTATAAAACAATACTTAGTTCTCATCCCATGATTTCGATTCAAAGATTATTTTATAAGTCATTTTATAATAATTATTAAACGATAAGATAACTTACATGAATACCAAGATGCTTTAGTCCATCCCATCCCAGTATTGTCTACATTCCAATTGCAGCGAACACTTTCGAAATTGCAGTCCCACTGATCTTCAGACTGAGGTTCAGGCGTTGACTTTGTTAGTGGAGGGGCTGTTGTGGTGACAGTTGTACCACAAGAACCAACTCTCAGACTTATGTCATCGATGGCCACATCAGCGTCTGAGTCATCGCCTTTTACTGTTTGTAACCAAAGTCTTCCTTCAAACGAAGGTAGTGTTACGTTGAAGAGCTGCCACCGATTGCTATATGAGCTTGATACATTTCCTATTATTGACTCAAACAGTGCCGGAGAGATATATGAAACGAGTAATTTTGTTGAGGTATCCCACGATTCGGTATAGATATGATACCAGAAGGCAAAACACATGGGAGTAGAATAAGGGCCCAGAATTTCACTTTGAAGTGTTGCCACTCCATCGCTCTGTTCGTCTTCTCTGACGTATAGATACCATCCGTCCTCTGAGTCAGTCGTGTGATCTCTTTTAGGTCCGCTGTCGTCAGAATCGGTTTCACCTGAATTTCTTGTCCACAATATCTGTTTAGAACCATCAGAAGGCCTGACATTAGTCCAGCCACACATGTCTGCAAATGAACCATGTTAAATTTATTCTTTATAAATATTTGAAAAATCACCATTCTCAAAATCACACCACCCTGGTAGTTCACAAAATTGTTTCTGTATCTGAATGTCATCAAAAGCGACAGTTGACTGACCACTGGATATTCCGGCACTAATTGTTATCATTTCATTGACATCAAGTCTAAAGTCAACCCTTAAGTAAAGCCATTGATTCAAAAGGTTGTAATGATTTAATATTTCGGCTGTAATTCCATTCAGTTGTTGTCGAGTCGTTGTTATTCTATAGTGATCTGTACTGTCAAGTGCTGTGTTCGGGGGTCCGCCCACATAATACCACAGTTTCAAACACATGTCTTGAGGACCGGTTATTACAAACGAATTGACAGGTATTGTATACGAAAGGTTCACCTCTTGTTTCGGAACATTTACTCTCAAATAATGGCCGTCGGGTGCGCCCAATGTGTGATCTATTGGCGGGTATTTCTGTGGATTACCATAGGATGTGTCTCTCATGAAGGTTCCTTGCTGATATATCCATTTACATCCATATTCTGACTGTTAATTTAGATATTTTATTATTTAACCATGTTACAGTAAAAACGTTTGCTATTGCGATGTTTCCAACTCTTATTTCGAATCAATGTATTACTGCTTATGAATTGACTGCTAAGCTTTAAACGTGAAACTCAACATTACTTACAGATTTACACTCAATATTATAGCGTTAATGAATTGAATCGCAATATAAGTTGTAAACATCGAAATAGCAAACATTTTTACTGTAAAAGTTTTAGGTTTCAAATTATTATTTAGCATTTCTTGTTTGATCTAGCTCATATTGAGTTCATAATGAGTTCATATTGGGTTACCTCAAAGTCACAGATGGAATCTGAAGAACACTCGCCATCGATGTATGAGATGTCGTCTAAACCTATTATGTCGCGACTGTAAGACATTAGTGAAGACCTAAACATTAAATAATATGATGTGTTCTGCATGACTCGCACTTGACTCTGGATCCATTTATTTGCCTGTGGCTGACGTTTAATCCAAAGCAGTTGTGGAGAGCCTTTTGTTGGGCTTTGAATGTTGTTTAGGTATAGACTGAAGTTAGCCGGGTCTCTACCATTCATATAATACCAAAATATCAGACATTTGGGATAATTCATTGCCGGCTGTGCTGTCGATGACATAAGTGTTGCCGTATTGTTGCCAACCATTCCTGTCATTCGTCGAGTGTAGAGCCAAGTGCCAGACCTGACCGGATGTGGCCTTAGTTTGGAAGTGTGATCTTCTCCCGGGTCTATGTATTGGTCGCGAGTCCTTATCTTTAATTATAAATATTAACTTAAATTTTCAATACAATAGCAAAAAGTACCCAGTCAATTTTGTTAGCTGAACCAAGATTATAGTCATACCACCCACAGGTGTCCATCTCAAAGTCACAGCTCAAGTTACCCGGTTTAGTGATTGTACTAGTTGCATCACAATTAATGAATTTAATTTCATCTAGCTCAATATCAAGGTATGGTCTAATCGGGGAATAATAGCTGACATTTGCCACAAACTGTATCTGATATCCGGAGTCAAGTTGACCAAGGTGAACTGTTAGGTTAGTCCATAACTTCATTTCTAATCGGATTTCTCTTAAAGTCTTCAACAAAACGAGAGTAGAGTTCTCTTTATGTAATATTACAGTTAATTTATCAAGGTTGTTATCAAGGTTATTTGAATATGGTAAGTTATGTCGGTATGCAAACTGTAATTCACAACTTGGACTTGTTGCACCAAGCTTAGGCGATATCAATTTAGCAGGATAACTTGCTGTACCTCCTTATCAAAAATCATTGAACAAAGCAAAATGAGCATGCTAAAGTAATTAAATAATAGTATTACAAACCTTGACTGGTGTCAATAATCAAGAACCTTCCCCGAGCATCTCCTTTGCCATCAATATTAGGTAATAATTGATTATAATTTGATAAATCCTTAACACTCTTCACAACCCATTGATTCTTACTTTCACCCAAATTATTCCAACCACAAGTTGAAGGATTACCATCTTGGTCATCGTTGTCAAAGTTGCACGTACCACAATCTTGTTCATCTGAGTTGTCTCCACAGTCATCGTGGAAATTACATTTCAAAGTTAAGTCCACACATTTAGTAGAATTAAAAGAATTTTCGCATTGAAATTCTGTTGGTTTACACAGAGAGGTTGTGCTCATTATTGGATATGGAGTTACCGTAGAACTGCTGAGAATACAATCGGAGGTAAAACTGATGTCATCAATTGCAATGTATCCTGGTTGATTACCAATTCCATGCGATGACAACATTCCTTTTAATTCATAATAAAACAATTTTAGTTTATTTTAATAAAAATTCGAAATTCTCAAATATCCAAGATCATCCTAAAATTCTGAGAATATTCCGCATAATAATTTGTACTAAGCATTGGTATCTTTTTTATTATAAAAATATAAATAATTAACCATGCTTATAATTGTGAATTAACAATAATTGTGAAAATTGAGAAAAAGTGTTAAAGAGATTTCCTGACCTTCTATTTGAACCCTAAAGGGAACAGTCATTCCTTTTATAGAAATGATATGTCTTTGAAAAGCAAAGGTTTGTTCGGGAAAAGCTGATGGATATGTTTTCCAGAATGTTTTGACATAACCAGAGGTGATATCTGTTCCACTAATAGTGACAGAACCGGTCGATACATATTGTCCTTCCATTGAGAGCCAGAACCTCATAACACAGTTGGAAGTGGGGGTCAATACAGGACCAGTTATTGTCGAATGTGTCGCAGTTGAAGACTCGGACTGCAGGAGCAGAAAGTGTCCCGATATTATTCCTGTAAAATTAATAAAACTTTTTGTACATGATCAAACAACTTGAATAAACTACCTTTAGTATGGTCCTTTGTTGGTCCCTCCAATAGAGTGGTAAACCCTCTGCTAATTGTCCATGTGTCTCTTCTGCTTGTCCCCCATTGTGCCATGGTGCTCTCGAAATCACATTTAATTTTATAATTAGAACAAACATTTAAGTCACTCTCATCGGCGCCATTACCACAATCGTCAGAATAGTCGCACATATAGTTCTTGTTAATACAAACACTATTACCACAATCAAAATCACCTAGGTTACAATCACTGTTCATTGGAATTAGACAACCATTCATCTGAACGTTGGCCAGTGCCACATATGGTGTGTCATAAACTTGTGCACTTTTATGGGCCAGAAATTGTATTTTATAACGACGCTTTGTTGGTCCAATTAGTGCTTGTTCAGTTATCCAGGTGCTATTTGTAATGGTCAACAAATCGCTGTTCCAAATCTCAACGCTCTCGAACTCTGTTTTCTTTATGATTGATAACCAAAATGTTTTGAGTGATTTATATTTGACCATGTTCAAACTGAATTTTATATAACAACCTGTGCAAGGTCAAGTTTTTTGAATATATCAATTGCAGTTGGTCACAATAGCAAGTTAGTTTATTGAATAAATTTAATGGAAAAGTAGCAAGGACATACCTGACGCTGATTCAATATTGTTGGGTGACTCTAATATAGAACTTTGTGAATATCCTGATGAATGAGCTTGGGCAATTACAAAGCCATCGTGTCCATTAGGACCAACTCTAGGACCAATATTATGATTGTCCATGCTCCATTTAAAGTCAGAGCTTGTTAAAGCTTTAAAAATATATGTTTATTATCATTAAAAATAAACTTGGTTATTTTTACGCAATGAATATCTGCAGGTGTCGTTATTAGTGAAAGGACAGGAACCGCAGTCCATCTCATCGGCACCATTACTGCAGTCACGGTTTCCGTCACATACTTTGCTTTTAAATATACTCTCATTGTTTTGGTTAGAATTCGGATAACATCTGAATAATTGTGTGTTTGTGTTAAGACAATTACCCGAAACAATTGAAATATCGTCGATCGCGAGGTTCGATGAAACTGAGCCAACATTTCCAACCTATTGGTCAAACATTTTTCATAACAACTGTTACTAATATTAATTAAAAGTAAAAATCTTATAATTTGTAATTTATATAACAAATATATCTATCAAGTTTATAATATGATCTATTTAATTAATAAGGTAATTTTTCATTTTTAATCAGAGCTGTGTTAGACAACATACCAGGTAAAACCACATATTTTTCGATGAATTAAACTTTGGTTGAGCAGTTATATTGAACTTGATCCAATCGTTTGTTGATTTTTGACCAATAATTTCACCAATTTTATGAACAAGCAAATTCTCTTCAGCTTGGTAAATTTCCAAACGTATATCAGGATTTTTATTAGATATTGCATCAAGGTAATAATAAAAGGAAAGGCAAAACGAACGGTTCTTATCGATATCAAAGTGATCGGACACGAGTATAGTGCGATCGCCAGCACTGGTCGGCGGCAGTCCTCTCATTAAAAGGTAATTTCCTGACTCTTTATTCAACGTATGGTCTGTGGGAGGAGTGGATGCCTCGAGTCTGAAGTCCGAAGAATGGACGGCCCACTCGAGGTCTGAGTAGGTTAGGGTAATAATGTCGACATTTGCACCGACCGGTGCTTTAGACCAATATATCTTTTGGGACTTTTGTATGTTTACTGTCTTATTTGGAACAATACTCTCCCACATACATGTGTCCCTATTCTAGAAAAACAATCAAGGTTACTTTTCAGTGAAAAAAATATTCTATTGACTTACTTCAAAATCACACATTCCTTTGGGAGGACAGGACATATCCAACTCAACAATAATGTCGTCGATTGCAATAATTCCATTATTGGTTGAATGAGTGCTCACATCGAACCCTATTCGCCATTTAAGTGTTGAATTGATTGTCATTCTATGGGAATACCAAAAAGGCCCCAAATTTCCAGTTGCCCTCCAAAAGGGGTTTTCCGATAATTGATTTTCTTTAATAATATAAAAATTTAAGGATTCGTTTTTCTTAAGATTTGACATAAAGTAAGAGAATGTGACACATGTCTGACGGGTCGCCACAAACCATTCCGACACTATTTTGAAGTTAAATATTACTGATAAATGTTTGGCCCGCAATCGATCGAAATCCAGTGCATAAAAGTGACCAAGCTCACTTTTCAGAGTGTGATCCTTAAGGACAGTTACGGTTTGATTTCCTCTATAAAGTACCCAATTTATTGAGTGATAACGGGTCTCATAGAGAGCAGTGAAACTACAATTGTGTTGGCCTTCAAAAGTGCATCGAAACACTTTTGGGTCCGATTGGAGACAAGACTCGTGTTGTGCTGTAATGTCGTCAATTGCCACTACACCTGTCATTACAAATAAATTAATAAATTATTAAATAACCATGTTCATTTAATAGTTACCCCCATATGCGGTGGCGCTTATAGTAAAGTTATATCCATTGCCTTTTTCTTGTGTTTCTAATTCTAGCATGTTCCATTTTTCGCTTTGTACACCATTTCTTACCATTTCATTGACAACAGTGCCATTATTATCAAGCACAACTAGGTTAAGATTCGTCATTTCGTTTCCATTAATGAAATACCAAAGTCTGAAACAAATGGTTCCGCCACTGACTGAAACTCCATTGTCTATAACACTCATAACACCTTTCTTTTCTTCCATAAAACTGGGAATTTTGTGTTGAATATAAGCAAACTTTCCCCGATTATCACCTCTTGTGTGGTCAGACTTTGGCATTTTGTAGGCCAATGAAGTGGTGGGTCCGCTGACACTCCATGAGTTATAGGGCTCATTCTTCCAATTGCAAGTTGTGCCTGATTCAAAATCACAAGCCATGCTCAAGGCGGGCGCCACACTAGCAAGGGTATTTGGGGTATATGTTGACACTTTATTGTGTCCACAGATACCACTTGAATATGTGATGTCATCAATGGCTAAATATGTGCTTGCTACTTCACTCGTTACGTTAAACACAATTCTGAAAACCGTTTGTCCGATATTCCACGGGTCTAATGATTGTGGACTTATTATGTTTACATTTTTGATCGACCAAGTTCTCATTCTTGGTATTATTTTGGCAATTGGATCAGCTTGGTAATTATACTTAAATGGTGTTGCAATTTGATTACCTTGATAAAATAATAAAAAAAATAAAAGCTACCAATATGTATTTGTAAATAAACTAATTAAGTAAGGTAAATTATGTTTAACATGTTACCATTGTTATCAACAAGGTCAATTTGAAAAGTAGCCGTCGCGTCATTGAATGATATGGGAATATAGTAAAAGGTGAGACACGATTCATTAGTATCGGGGGTATAACCACTTTGAAGCACCATGGTGGCTCTTTCAGAACCCGGAACCATTTGAGAGAAGTCTGTGTACATAAACATACCGTCGGACTGACCCGTTCTGTCCATTGGTGTGTAGTCTATGCAACCATTTAACACTTTTGCCCTCTCGAGTCGACCCAATCCGTGACCCCAAATCCAATTCCCAGACTCGACATCACGAGTCCATCCGCACAAATCACGATTGAAGTCACAGTCGAGAGGAGGCGGACATGAATTAGGAACTATACTTATGTCGTCGATGTCTACTGACGCGGTTGAGTCCGTGGCTGTTTAATTAAAGTATCATAATTATATGATCTTGCTTATTCTCTTTTTATTACATTAAATAAACTTTGAGTTAAATTAATTTATTAAAAAATAAATATTTCAAATGAATTAAACTTCATTATAGAAATTTACCAATTGTTCACTCATTTAATTTGTAATTATCTTGTTACTTTTGATAACTTACTTGTTTGTGTTGCCTCGATAACAATCTTATAGTTGTCTCCGAGAGTGACATCAGTCATAGCCCTGTGCCAAATGTTTTTGGGAAAAGTATAGTCGGAACTCCATATCAACTCATTTCTGGTGCGAACGATTGCATATTCACTTCTCAAATATACTTTGATGTCAACCGCCTGTGCGTTGTGTCGCCAATACCAGAACCGAAGACAGTACTTGTGGTTATTTCCAGATATGCCGGGACTTATCAATTCTGTCCAGTCGTCTTTCTTGCCTTGATCATTTAACATAATATCAATATAAATGATGACCATGCTTATTATACCTCCTGTTGCTTCTAAAAAGTGTCCATAATCCGACTCTGTAGTGTGATCAAATTGACTAGATGATATGCCTGAATGACCTGGTGCCTTGGTTATTTTAAATATATAATTCGGTTCATTTGAATATGTATTCCAACCGCAGTTTCCACTTTCAAAGTCACAAATTGAGTCTTCAATACAAACACCATTTGAAGTTGTAAATTGAGCAAGGCCAACACTACCATAACCACTTGAAGTCATAAATCTCAGCTAAAAATATAATTAACAAATTAAGCAAGCAATAATTATTACTATATACATTGATGACTTTAATAAAGTATAGTGATTTAAAATCATTCATTATAATCTAGATAAATTAACATTCAAT
>JAQFZL010000994.1:0-12031 GCA_034695685.1 Galumna lanceata
CTGTAAATTTTGTTAAACACATCTATTTTTGGAAAATTTTATTCATTATATAAAAAAATTATATTTTTAAATTTTTTATAAAATTATAAGACAAATGCAAAGATCATATACATAGGTTATCCTGTACTTTGTTTTGAAATATTAACTAAATGAAGTTGAAGAAGAAATGTTTATGTTAAATTTGATACCAAAATCATCAAAATCGGTTGAAAAACAAAAAAGTTATGATCATTTGAAAGTCATGAATTTGATCAAAAAAGCTATTTTTCGTAAAAATACAATATTGAAAGGGCATGAACCTAGGTCAGTCTCTACTAATTTATGAAAATTGATATGAAAAATCTAATAAAATTTTACAATTAAATTTACAAAATTTAAATATAACATTTCTTCATTAACTTCATCTAGTTTAATTTTTAAAACAATGTACAGGAAAATCTGTGTATATGACCTTTGTAATTGTCTTATAATTTTATAAAAAAAATTAAAAATAAACCTTTTTTATATAACGCATAAAATTTTCCCAAAATAGATGTGTTTACCAAAATTTACAGAATCTGATTATCTTTAACCGTTTGGGTGTTATAAAGATAATGCATGGTGCTAATTTTTTCATTTGAACTAATATATTGATTATATTTGATGATATTTTCAATGAATAAAATTATGATAGATATAACAACCATTAGAAATATAATATTTTTTAAAAGATCAAGGTTACCAATTTTAATGGGCATAAAGTGATTAACTATTTTTTGATCTTTAATGCATTCATTCTTTGAATTTTCTGAAAAACTTAAACTTAACATTTTTTTTGCTTTTCTGTTATCATTAAACCATTTGTTGAATAAACCGACGGAAATCATTTGCTCGACTCTATTAACAAATAAATCATTAAAATTTTAATATATTTATAATTCTATCCACAATTTACTCACAAATTATTAACAGTTTTGAATAGGTTTGAGTCAATTTGTTTACTGAAACCGATAACAAATTTTAAAGGAATGATATCCAAAGGGGGAGACAAATGCCAACGCATTGACATTACTTTACGACAATAGAATTCTCTCACTAACTCTACGGTATAGTCTGGTTCTAAGACAATCATTCTTCCATTTTGAAGGTTTGAATAGAAATTTTGATCAAATCCAGGGGATTCCTCCCCCAACACTTTTGGATTTACCCTCAAACACAAATCTTTGTGGGAATTTATTCTCTGCCAAAGTGTCCGATAAACCATATTTGACGTATCGTTTGACTGAAAATAATGTATAATCGATATAAAATTTATGTATTTTTTGATTATAAAATTGTAAATAAAATTTTAATTTATAAATTATAATATTTACAAACAAATCTTGTAAAGAAGTCCCACTATATATTGCGGGCAATAAATCACTTTCTTTTAAAATATCAGTTAAACTATTAATCGAATTATCATTTGTTTTGACGATAAGACTAACATTTATTAATGAATTTATTTGAATACAAATAATTGAATACCAAAATATGTAATGAGATATGAGTCCAGTTATTGAATTCAATTCAATATTTTTAAAATAATCTAAAAATATATAAATAATTAAAAATTCATTTATAATGAGAAGACATACTCTGTGAGGATATAATCCGTATTAAAGTCCAGTAATTGAATTGTCTTAGAGTATCAAAAATGAATTTATCGATAAAACTAATTAATGATAAAATTAAAATGCTTAACAAAAACAAAACTAAAACGATGCTTTGAATTTGATATAAATGATCAAGCAAATCTGTCTCCGCTTTTGTTCCTTCAAGTTTACTCATTATAACATAAGAAGAATAAAAAATAGTTTTCGTGGGTTTTATATATTTGGAAGTGGTTTCTGTAAGAATGAGTGGTGTGATGGAGACATTAGCTTGCTATATTTATTGTAAATTATTAATATTTAATCAGATCATAATTAAGTTTACATTGAGAAACAAAGTTTTCATGATTCCAGTCCACCCTGGTTCAATTGGTGGCATTGGAGATATGCTGATAAGGAGATATTCACTCTAAGTAAATGCATAAAATAGTTATCATACCTAATATTAGCGAAACTATTTAAAATTCTCGTAAAATCTATGAGGTTTCCCGTGAGACTAGTCTTGCCAAGTTTGCCATGATCATTAACCTGGTAAACCAAAGGAAGAGCCTGAAACAAATTTCAAACTTAGATATTTAAATAAAATATTTGATTACATTTATATAAACCGCATTCAAAATCATTTTTTAAAATTAAAAATCCTTAAAATGAAAAACTTATATGAAATTCTAAAAATAATAATAATATCGATTGTTATATGAGTTATATATAATAACAAAAATATTTAGTTATTTATTCTGCAAAACTAATAGTGAAAATGTATTTCAATCAAATTAGAATAAAATATTTGAATAATATATTGAATACCAATTTGCAAACATTTCCTTAATTAACTGAAACCTATTACCCAACATGGCAAAAGTTTTCGACTCTAGGGGGCTATTTTCAGTTTAGGGGGGTATTTTGAAAAAAGCCTTAAAATAGTTCAAAATGACGTTTTTTCGTTGTTTTTAGTTAAAATAATGATTCATAGACTAATTCTGATGCAAATAATCTTAATTTATTGAATTATAAGCATTATTTTAAGACATTTTTTCAATTATTTAGTCAAATTTTTGTTCTTATGTTTCTTTCTATTGAAAGAACTTCAACTATTGTTGAAAAATAAACCATTTTAGCACTAATTTCACTAAATAACTAAAAAATAAGACTTGTTTAAAATTTTTGTTGGAATATCATAAATTTTCATCAAATTCTATTAAATTGGAGGGGGTTCCTTCAGCGTTCATTCTAGGGGGCATTTTGCCGATTTTTTTATTCTAGGAGGTATTATGAAATTCCCCTATTTGCCATCTCAGATATTATATATTAGAAATAAATAAGTTTAATCAATAATAGAGCTAAAACATCACTTTTAAGTGTTTAATGATAACTGTGGTTATATTCTGGCGCTTATTTGACATTTCATTATATTTCCACTCATTTTCAGTTTTTTCAAAAAAAAAATTTTAAAAGATAATTCAATTTTTATCGAAAATTTGACATTTTAATCATTCGGTTTAAATTTAATGATAATTAAATAAAATCAACAATTTATACAATATCTATAATCAAAAATTATTTAATTTCATCGATGATTACATGAAGTCTACAGTTTTTATATTAATGAAAATTTTATAAAATTAAAAAATATTGACTTTTTTATGGATATATATATTAATAGTAAAAATATTGAAATATTTGTTACATTAAGTGACTCTCATTTTAATCAGGGATGGAAAATAGGGGATATACCAAAATACCCCCTAAGACGAGAAAATTGGCAGAATATCCCCCTGAGACGCGCTAGACCCCCCCCCGCTGATGAGATGGCGCTTTGCGCCGTCTCGAATTTTTCGAAATTTTAGATAATTTTGCAATTTTTTAACAAAATAATCAATTAAAATGACTTTTGTAAAGTTATTTAATCATTTTAGGCTTGAAAATGAATTATTTTTGATGCATTCATTGAAAATAACAAACTAAAAAACAAAAATTTAAAAAAAAATTCAAAAAAACTGAAAATTAGTTTTTTTTTGGTATTTAAACAAAGTTTTTTTGATCAGAAATAGTCTATTATTGGCTTAATTAGTATAAAACATCGTAAAAACGGTGTTTTTTAGCGATTTTGGCGTTTTTTGAAAATACCCCCTGAGCCGAGACCAAAATACTCCTCCCTGAACCCCCTGAGATCGATGTCTTTTGCCATGCCTGTTTTAATTGTGATTAAGTGAGTCATTTGATAATTTGTTTTCCATTAAGTCAATCAATTCATAAATTATATTCCATATAAAGGGAGACTCTGGCCATTACTAATTACCAAAATTTTCAAAAGAATTTTTTTTAATTGATTTGTTGTTAGTCTTTCTAATATTTGTTGTCCTAAAGTCTATAATAATTATAATAATTTCTTTGTTAAGAAACTATTATAATTGTTTTGAAGAGAAAGACATTTCGTTCTAAAGTTATAAAGTTTTTGTTAATATATTTTAATAATTTTAATAATGTAAAATAATATCTAAACCTAATTCTATGCTATTTTAGGGCAGAATATAAAATAGTGGGCAATAGATTTGCTTTAAGGATTACCGCATCGAAGGGGAGCTTCGCATCAAATATCAAACTTTAATTAAAGACAACGACTCAACCAAATGTGAAGCTTTTCCTTTTGGAAAAAAAGGCATTTCAAATGAATAAAAGTCACCTTGAATAAATTTGTTGTCACAAAACAACACTTTAGAGGCCGTATATAATTACAGAGAGATCTCTTCTTTTTCCCATTTCTTTTGTCATTTTAGCGCCGCTCAAATGTTAGCTGAAATTTAAGTTCTGATGGCTTTCAGACTTTGTTTATGACTTTAAGTTAAAGTCTTTAACTTTTCGCTCAAATTAAGAGATTTTGTACTAAAAGCTAATTATGAATATCAGGTGAAAAAAAAGGAAGACTTAATCACTTTTTTTGTAATTCATTTCAGTCCTAATCTTTGCTATTCGTCACTCTTTTGTAGAAATTAAGAAATTTAAGTTATTTTAAAGGAAGAGCACTGAGTATTAATTTAAGGAAATGGTCTTTCCTTTCAGTAATTTATATCAAGTATTGGAAAGAGTGGTCTTTCAATTGTCTAACGATGAAAGTCATGCCAATGCGTGAGTCTTTACCATTAAAGTCATCAAATCAGGTCCAACACAAATATTAATACAATTTTGCTGAGATTTTTGTGATTATCGACTTTTATTGGGACATAAATTTTTGATTAGATTTACATGATTAAGCTTTAACTTGATTAATTTCAATTTTTTTAATTAATACTAATAATGTCCGAACCCTTTATTGGAAATAAATAATTTCTCATTTTTCAAAAGAATGCAAAACAAAAGTTACCTCAGAATTGAAATCATATCTATAAAGATTATATTAACTTGGTGAAAAATTGAAATTTTCAATGTTTAATCATTAGAATGAGTGTTTGTTTTTAATTAAGGCAAGATAATTGACAAACCAATCTTGGAATTAGAAATTACTAACTTTAATGACATTTTACTATATAAACAAAATATTTTAGAGTTGTTTTGATCGTAAAAAGTTTCAGAAATGTTGTCGTTTAACACAATATTTATTATTGACATTAAACTTAAATTGTGTTATAATAGCTACCGGTCAACCCATAATCAAATTATAATCTTTTACATTTTAAATAAGCAATTTATTTTTATTAAGGGCTTACTTTGTTATTTACAAATGTTCTAGATTCTATTATATAGATTTTTTTGTTTTTTACTTAGACTTTAATGATTTTTTTAAAATTTTATTTAAAAAGTTTTGGTAAAATTCCATTCATTTAAACTTTTGATTAAATAATTGGTTAAAATGTATTATTATTTTAAAACTATTGTTTGACTCTTTGTGTGTCATTATATAAGTTGAGAACAAAAGTTAGTAAAAAAAGAAAAGCTCCTAGAAACTTTCCATAAGTATTTCTATAGGCATAGGACAAATATTATTTGTACCAAGCCTACTTAAATCTTTAACATGGTTGAGTAAATTAAGAGTTTAAATCGATTCAAAGTTGATTTGAGCTAAAATCAAAATTTTCTAAATTTAATTAAATTAAACTCAAAGGGAATAAGTTTTGGCTTTTTTTTGTTAGTGTCGGGGGAATACAATTCTTATATTGTCATTGAATTGGAGAAATAAGTTTATCTAGTACATTTATTGCAAACTTATTGACATAGACTCAGTTACTAAAGATATGACAAATTTATTGCTGAGATTTGATTAGTGTTTGCCTTTGATTTGACTTTTGGTCACTTTTTCAAATTGATTATCACTTTTACTTCTGGCCATCAATTTTATGAGTGAATTAAGTGACTCCACAACCAATAAATGCAAGATTATTAGTTGGCAGAAAGTAAACTGAGCCAATAAGTTGACATTTTTGTTATATAAATATGGTTATCATGGTAATATTTAATATATATAATGTCTTTATGCACTCTTTCACAAAATTTTTTATGATATTTGAACTTTTATTCGCAAAACATCTGACAAAAATTGAAAATTAATTCAAAATATGAAGAAATTATAATAAATTCTTAAACATAATTTAAAGTGGAATGTCATATGATCAAGGTGAATTATTATTCAATTATCTCAAGAACATAAAGATATTCTATGGAAGTATTATTCAAAAGTGAATTAAATTCTTTTCAACGATATTATGCTTTAAATTTATTCACTTTTTCTATGAAATTATAGAAGAATTTGCATCGAAATCACAAAATATGTTAAATATATTAAATAATTTGATTAACGTTTTTCTCTCTTATAAAAGATCTCTTACCAAATGAACGCTCAAAAGAGAATTGCTTTGTGTTTGAGTTTCATTAAAGAGAAACATCACTAAAGAGATACCAAACGGCGCTTATTTTAGGAATTGTCAAACTGTTCATTGATTTTACCAAAAGGTGAGACACATCTAAAGCTTCTGTTTTTTTATAGATATTTTTTCTCCACAAAAACAAAATATAAATATGGCTTTTATATGATTAATATAGTTTTACAAATAGAAATGAATGATCCATCTATTTGTGCTTGCTTTTTTATTCGTTATAGTCTTAGGAAAAAAATTTATATTTTATTAAAGCATTCCTTAAAATTGTTGTGAAAATTCCTTTGAAATGATTTAATTAATAAAACTATTATTAAGTTTAGTCTTCATTTTAAATGCAAATATAATATGCGTTAAACAAATATTTTTATAATATAATTATTTTAAAACTTTTTTCATTTTTAATTAACTTTTTAAATATTTAAATACAAAGAATTTGACATATTTTTTATTTGTTGTTTTATTATTATTATTATTATAATTATGATAATTAAATTAAACTTTGTTTATCTAAATTTTTCTTAAAAATATTACATATAAAGTATCTTGTTTAGTTAATTCTTTAGAAAAAGCTCTTTTAAGAATTGTTGAGTCCTATAAATCTGAAGATTCGGGTAAATCTGGAAATCAAAATCTTGAAAAATAAATATAATCTGAATAAATATTTTTGGGATTAGAATTGTGTCCAAAACATTAAATATCAGTAAAAGTGGTGTCGATTCTGCTTCTGCTCAAAAATTCCGACGTTAAGAGTAAAAGCATTCTTTAGTTTGCATTCTATGCTCTTCTTCTCCATAGTCTCTCTTACTTACAGAACAAAAACCCTTAAGTTTTTTGTTCAGTGTTTGTGATGAAAAAAAAGTCTACGGATTCAATGATAGTATTTATATATGAATGTGAAAACTACTAAATGTATGGACACAACAATATTGTCGTAATCAATATCAGTTTAAAAGCTTTTTCATCACATGTCGTATAAAACTTGAGTAATATAACAAAAGGAAATAAAAGAACTTTTTTCTAGTTATTAGTTATCAACAATAAGTTGACATTTCAATGACTAAAACAAATTCACACCTTTTATCTCATCTCTTGTGTTGAAAACTACTTATATTCCTCTTTAAATCTGACTTAAAGTTTGAAATGTTAAGCCATGAACTTTTCAATTGTGAATAAATTTGTTTTAAATTGAAAGACATTTTTTTCATATTATCTATTGATTTGTAGTTAAAATCTAAATTCAAATTAAGTTAATATCATTTTAATAGTGATTTTATTTTATATTCTTGTGATTAATATTATTAATACTTTTACTGAAATCGATTTCTACTGTATTTGAACCTAAAATGACAAAAACATTTGTTAGCATTACTTCAACTGATTATTTGTCTCAAGACTTCTTATCCAACACTTATAGTTAGATACTCGTAATGCAAACTATTTTCAACTCATTTAATGTTTGGATTTAGATATTTGTATTACAATCCGTGAAACCACTCAAGAATTATAATTATAGTGTGAAAAGCACTTCATTTGATGCGAACTGAACTCATCTAAAGAATCGTTAGATTCAATGATTTAAAACTTTAATAAACATAAGATAAAATCACTTCAAGTAAAATACATTAATATTATGATGAGAAACATTTACCTAAAATATAAATTAATGTATAGTTGTTTAAAAGCATTTTCGAGTTCAATCAAATCATTGGTCATTTAGGACAGGAGAGGACCAAACATTTTATCCATTATTTTTCATTTGACTCCTGAGAGTAAAGTTTACTTTAAAAATAATAACTGAAATAAATGATGAAATTCTCCAAAGAGTGACGAAAGTCTAAAAAATTGATTGTTTTTTGTGTCGGACTTCTCCTTAAAAGTCAAGTTTCCTATTATTTATAGTCTGAAAAGAGTTAATCTTTTCGGTTACTTCACATTAATTAAAAGTCAAACCATTTATTGTTTGACATTAAAGTTAAAACTAGAAATCTATTGATTAAAAGGGAAAACGTGTCCCGAATTAAAGTCTTTGGATTATTAATTAATTCATAAATACGTATAAATTGTTTTAATTATGTTTATAACAAAAGACAGGCAAAAGCATCGGAGTATAACCATTGTTAGCAACCGATTATAATTAAATGCAATTTATTTGATTTAAATGTTAAGTTTACTCATTAATCATTTAATGAAAACATTTAACGGAACGAAACATTAGTAATGGCTATAATGTCAACCATCACATGTGAATTGTCTTCAGATGAATCATCAAAAACTATCGAAGATTCACAAGAAATGCTCGAAACAGAAGAGGAACTCTCATTAAAAGGATTGTCTATTGCAATGTCTTCCACTCATAATAGGAATGAGTTTCGCGAGCGTAGAGTTGGCTTTTCAGATGTCGAAACTGCAAAACAATTGACAGAAAACAGAGAGCGTCGGGAAAGTGATATAATTCGCTTTTTAAGATCCCGGTCTCCATCGTTGTCCAGTTTCTCGGCCTGTAAACGATCACAACAACAGAGACTTAGTTTATTAGGCCGTCCAATAAATTACCGACCAATCAGACAGAGAGACCCTCGATATCGTAAAATACAAATTCATTTACATAACTTTCTTGAGAGGCCGCGAGGATTTACAGCGCTTTTCTACCATTTGTTACTGTAAGTCATTTAAAGTAATATTTTGTCGATTAACTCTTTATTGCTATAAAATGACTCAATAACTGAAAATAAGGAAAAAAATACTTAATTTATAGACTAAATGACTTTCAAATAATTTATAAATGACTTAATGTTTTAGTCATAAATGCATTTTAGTATTGATTTATTGCATTCATTTCACTATAAAAGTGTTACAATTTTATACGTCATTTAAATTTTAATATAATTCTAAGAGTAGTTAAAAAGTGATTCACTTTTTATCACTTTTAAAGGCTCAGCATTTTATGAGTCGGTTGTGATCGCATTTAAACACATTTCTGTTTTAAATATAAGGCCGGACTAAACCATTGAACGATTCATATAGAAAGTTATTTTATAAAATATTATAAACAAGGTTTCACTCCAACTTCTAAATCACTACAAATATCTCCAAACATTTTGAGTCAACTTTTAAATTTAATTGCAATTATATTCCATAATTGGTTCGATATTTTTGGTTTATTTCATGTAAAGAATAAAAAATAAAATGCGTTACTCAACACCCAAATAGAGTGTCAATCAATTAATTAAATTAACGTTTCATTGATTTAAGATTAAGGAAAATATGAAACTCAAATAATCTCATGAATGTGTTAATACAAAATAGTAAAGTTTATTCAATTATTTATATTAAGTCACTGACAAAAACTAAATAAGTTATACTAAATATTAAATACAGTATACATATGTAAGTCTTATATTAAAATTAAACTATTATTATAATATAAAAATTCAAAAAGTGAATGACTTTTGACAAACTTTAATAAAGTTATTAATGAAAGTATAAAAACCTTAACATAATTTATATGATTTGAAAGTTTAAATTATATTTTATATAAGATTTTTAAATATTTGCATAAAATTTATATTAACGAAAAAAATAGTGGTTTAAAAAAACATTAGTATCTTGAACATTCTATTCTTTAAAGTAAGTCAACTTGTAACTTATTAGGAAATTGTTTGACTAAATTAAAAATTGAAGCGATAGGCAATAGGCAAGAGGGATATAACCGAAATTCCCCCGGGTGGAAAAACCGATAATTTTTGCACATAACCGCAGAGAAACAAATTTTGGCAACTTTGGGCAAAATAGTTCAACTTCCTGTCAGAGGTGACCTTGCACATCACTGTAACAAACGGGAAAAAGAATTGATTTTTGTCACTACATTGAAAGTCGATAAATAAGAATCTCCGGTAATACAAAAATTATAGGTTTCATTTAATTGAGCTTGATACTTCTAAAGGAATATGTTGCCTTTCATTTTGAATGAACACTTCTTAAACTATCAAGCTGAATTCAATGCATGCTTCCTACACTTTTTTCAATATTAGAACCACTTATTTATTGAATTCGCAAACAAAACTTAATTAAAACTTGCAATTAAGTGCTTTATTTATTTTGCTTGTTGATTTTTCGATTAAATATGAACTTGGAGTATTTCCTTATTTCAAGAGCCTTTTTAATGTCTTAAAATTTTACACAATATATATCGTAAACATTTAAATTAAAACCCATTACTTATCAGCGAATAATCTCTTAATAATTAAATTTAGAAATTAATTTTGATGTTATTTGTGCTTGATTATTCATAAGTTGAAGGATAGTTATTATTCGCCACTGAATTCAATAATATAAATCAATCCAATAAATAAAGTCAAGTGAATCGGAAATCAGTTTTAATTAAATCAACTAAACTTTGTTATTATGAACTCAACATTTCTTATTAAAATTAAATAAATAATGATTTATACTAACATTTTGAAACATTTGAACTAATTTTGTACTATAAATGTTTAAAATACATTTTTAGGGTAATATTAATATATAAATTATGTGATGTAGGGATAAAATGAATGAATATATGCTAAATTTTATTCGTAAATGTAATATAAATATTTTCTTCTTTTTGAAAATGAGCAAGTACATTATTATAGTGCAAATTCTCTTTAACTTCCCCTTCAAAGAGTCAATATTTTCTCGATTTTTTCTTATATTTCAATTTGTGACAAATATTATAAAACGCTTTTTTGTAAATATTTTTCGCTCAACAAAAATAATCCTGAAATCAAAAATATGGTCAAAAACTAAACCTAAATTTAGATTTTGTTTCACAATTTTTTTATTCTTAAACTTCTTTAGACGTCATTCAAAAGAGTGACTAAAAATGAAAATCCGATTGTTTTCAGTTATGTTTTATAAATATGTTTTCAAACGCATGAATTGAATGAAATTATGCGAAACGATTATAAACACGAGTTTTCACCTCATTTTAACTCAAAAAAATACAGTGCTTTTGAAGTAATAACAAATGGTTTCGTAATCACTATAAGAGAAGAACTGAATATTTCTGAACAATCATTATTTCTCAATCATTAGAAATCTTTTGCCATAAAATTTAAATTGAATATATTTGTTGGATTGTTCATGCAAATTTAATTTTCCATTATTTGTTTTACTCCTCTTCTGTTTGATCCGAATCTATTTTTTTTCATTTGCAAAGATTGTTGAAAATCTAATGCAAAGAGAAGTCTTGAAAACTTACCCTCAACTTAATGGTGAATTCTTAAAATTAGAGCAAATGTCCATGTACCATTAAAGTTTTAACCATTAAACTTTAGTTTATCATTCACTTAAAGTTTTCGTTGAATTGCTTTTCATTTGAAATCTGAATAAACCCTCGAAGGGATACCATATTACAAATCCATTGCTTTTTTCCCATTTAATTGAAGAAAAGTTTTCTCGATATATATATATATATTTCATAACAAAAGAAAATTTAAAAATATATTTCTCTCAACAGAGAAACGAACGAATATAATAAATACTGAA
>JAQFZL010000995.1:0-12030 GCA_034695685.1 Galumna lanceata
TCGTTATAAATGGTTTGAAAAATCAAATATTTTCAATAATTTAATTAATATCTAATAATAAAAGTACATCAAATAATAGTCCTATAATTGAATTATTGGTTAATTTAAGCTATAAATTAGTGATTAATATTTATTATTAATTTTCAAATATTTTCATTACTTTTCACAACAGTTTTGAGATTATTTTTTGAGACTCGTTATATCCGATGAATTTTTATATGTAAAACATATAAACTGTTCTTAACAATAGGCTCGTTATAAGCGGGAACTCGTTATAAACGGTAATGTCTGTACTATTATATACTAAATTATAGTCTATAATTATTGATTTAAAATGAGATATGATTTCAATCAGAACTTCCGATTCTGAATGACTGCAAAAATCAATTACACAAAAGTATGGCTCAAATAAACAAAAATTATTTAAAATTAATTAAAATTTTATTTTTATAGCTTTGAATTGATTTACAAAAATTGTTTACAATTGATTTTAAATATATTTTATGGTTTAGGAGATATAAGCTGTCAAAAGTTGCAGGTTTATGTTTTATGTTAGAATTCTCTATATATTATTTCCAATAAATAAAGAATATACACAACAATATATATCATGTAATATGATCTTGATCAATTAAACATATATATCAGAAATAGTTTTTAGAGTTACACATGAAAAGTAATACCACTTTTGGGAAAATGTTTCAATCATTTAGAGATGTATACAATGGATGTATGAAATTCACTTCAGAATTGGGAGGTTTTCACTAATAAAAGTTTATTTAATATTTGTTTCAATAGGAGAGTGACCTCATTGGAGGTTCTTTAAGAGGTTTTTCACTATTCGGAGGTTTCATTGAATATATATTTTCAAAATAATTTTGTGTATAAATGTCTCATTAATTCTGTTTCAATATTTTCGAAGTTATTCTAACAAATGATTACTTAATTTCGTTAAAAAATTTTATGGGTTGTATTCGAGTGGTATCGGATGTGTTGTTCCAACAAATTCTGGAACTCTTTCTTCAAATTTTATCGGACTTCACGTCCGCAGTGTTTGCAAACTCTCTGTAAAAATTTCATTATCCCTTATTTGAAGAGAAGGGAAACGATAGGCGTTTGAGTTGAGTGGCATTGCTTTGCATTACGCATGACTTGTAAACTGATGTCGAGTAAAGAACCAAAGATTCAATACTAAAACCAAAGACCATCAGTAAATGGTTTTGAATAACAATTAGACATATCGTCGGTGATAGTAATCAAAGATATATTCTGAAGACTTTACCGATTTTGAAGTCTTTCTGAAGAGTAAAATATATTTTATTTGAAATGAATTCTAAATTTCATTTGATATGAGTTTAGAAGTCATGCGTAAAGCGCTGCGACTCAACTCAAACGCCATTCAAAACATTATTGAATGGATTTTAATAATCGATTAAATCTATAAAAAAGTATAAAACAATTGGAAGCAAACAATGAGACGGTTTATCACTCTCTCGGTTGGGTTGCGGTGTCTTCTGTCAAAGGCTTATTCATCACAACCTCCTCGAGTGAGTGATATAAGTCTTAAACTCAACTCTTAATCAATTGAACGATCAATAACTGAACACCTATTTCGGGGAATCCAAGTCTGACACCGGTTTCTAATATATACCACATTATGAGCCAATGCTCGCAAAACTTCATTTCCAGACACAACAGTGAAGTCTTCAGTCAAGTAATGATATTCTCTTAAATTAATTTAAAACTAAAATAAAATTCTATTAAATTAGGAAATGAAGTTATGACTCACTTTCCGGTTCATACAAAACAATGACTAATTACGACATATAATATTCAAAGTTTTGGTTAGTTATGGATCCCATTAAAAGTCATTTCTATGGATTTGTTGTGAAAGTATGCAATTGTAAACTCTATTGAATTTAAGGAAACGTTTAAGAGTTTTCACTTTTACCTGAAAATAAAGTTAAGAATTTGTGGACAAAAAGCGATAATAAATTGAAAATAAAATAATTATTTAATTTTCACATATTTTTATGTTTTTGTCAAACAATGAATAATGACTAGACTTTTGTCAAACAAATGATTAAAAATATGATTCGATTATTGAATTTAAAACATATTATTTACACTTTTGAGTGAACTGTCCATCAATTCAATCATAATATACTCTATAACTGATTTCCAACAAAAATACTTCTTTCAAACAAATCGGACGGTTTTCGATAGAGTCGATCATTGGGTCTGAAATGATGACCACTTCCGTCACTTTCATCCGTCACTTCTTCTTTGGTTTCAATGACAGGTTCATCGATTGGAGACGTGATGTCCATCGGCTGAGTGTCAATACTTTCATCGGTGGTACCCATCGATTGATTGCAATTGGGATCAGAAATCATTTGATCACTCGTTTGTTGAGAAATAATGTTTAAAAATCCTCTGTTTTTACGCGGAGATGGAGTTCTGCAAAGTCTGTCCCGAAGTATCTGTTCTGAGAACTGTTGGAAAGCCTCGCGATGTATAGGAGTGGCCACTGGTGTGGCCGGAAGTGAAGAGCGAAACACAGCCCCATTCGGAAGTCCTGGCAAACAGATTGAGTTGAGTCCGAGAAATGCCTCGGAATGTAATTTCTGTAAATGTCTGAAACGCGACCCAAAGAGACTCGTAATGAAAATACCAGAACTGCTGCGACGCGTCTGACTTAAGAGCATTCTTGTGGGCAATTGACTCACTTCCAGTCCTATTGAATTCGGGGCCAAACGTCGACTCAATGATTGGGTAGAATATGGCGTCCGATTAGACGAGGAATCGCCTAAAAATGCATTCATTCCAGAAATGTTGGGTCGGGGGAACCGACGACTCCCTTGAGGTTCGTTGTCCTCCACATCGACTTCCATTTCTTTGTTTTTATGATTTTTTTTTCAAAAAAAAAATTCAATTTAAATGAAATTCAATCGATTTTTAGTGAAATTCAGATCAAAAACAAAAGTCGGAAACAAAACAAATGTTAATTCATTTTTTGGTTTTAAAATCAATTATTAATTAATAATTAAATAAAATTTGTTTTGTTTTTTTATTAATTAAACATTTAAATCATAACTCTTTTCATACGTAAGAGTCATGTCGTATGATATTATTGACTCAATTGAAAGTCGGACACAAACTCCCAAAAGCGACATCTTTTGATAAAACTTCTAATTAGAGTCAATCCTAAAGAATATTCTGAATAATTGATAAAAAAAAGTTTGAAATTAGAGGCAATTCATTGAATTATTATTTGGTTTTCGACCAAATTTTTATTTAATAAAAAATTAAATATTTTTATCAGAAAAACAAAAAATTAGTTTTTTTATATAAATAGAAATAAAGGAAATTATCACAAATTTGAGCCAAAATTCACTTAAAATTCAAATTCAGTATAAATTCCAAAATAATTAATGATTTGAAAGACAATATTGAGATCAATTGAAAATGAAGTTCAGAATATGAAAGGACTCATCCATTTGAGAGCAATCAATAAGTGCTGAAAAGAAAGTATTAGGAAATGATTTGTTTGGATGTAAGCGAACCTCAATAACAACACTAATGATAACGAGTTGGACGTCATCTGAGATTCCAATGATTTTAGATATTTGTTTAGTTTTTGCGATGAGAGCGCAGTTCACCAAAATTGCGATATAAACGATCGCATTCATAATATCTTCCCAAAGACCGATATCTCGTACAGAATGTCCACTAAATGGTCGCTGATATACAACACAAATCTTAAAGGCATCGCTTCTTATTTCTATTATGTTATTAATGAGAGCACAGACAGCGGCCAACGGAAAAGTCGATGAGAATATCATAACATAACCGAATTGAATGATTAGTTCTAAATAGTCGTCGAAAGTACTGTCATATCTCAACATATTTGCCTCTAATTCTCCGGAAGGAATATCTTTGACTTTCATTGAATGCACTTTCGATAGTTTATACGATTCCATCAGAAATGGTATTATCGCCTCTTTTATGTTTCCAATTACTTGTCGAGTGATAAGTAGAGCCGCCAATTGCTAACAAAATATTAATTAATAATAAAATCATAAAATTCTCAATTATATACTTCTCTGAGTTTATCCATATCTCCGATATAAAACGCGATATAAAATAGGGGTAAAAACGAATTCATGAATTGAAACTAAAAATCAACAGAAGTTTTAACAAATAATTCAAATAATAATTCAATTTAAATACCAAAATCAGTTTCTGTATTAAGTGATTTTCATGCTGTGCCTCCAATTTATGATTTTCTAAACATAAATCATTTCTTCAATTAATTATCATTTAATTGTATGAATATTTTTGGGGTAATAATTGAAAGAATGAAACCTTTATTGTTGAGCCAAACCGCGATGTTATAATAAATTGCATCAAAAATTGAGACCAGAATTGCCAAGATGATTTTTGGGATGTAACTGCTCCAAACAGGATAACCCATTTCGTTGATTATATAGTCGTCCCAATATGTCTGCCATTTCTTAAGAATGAATGGATTTCTTATATAATTTATGAGAAAAATACCTGAAACTCAAATACCGCAAACATTACTCCAAAAGCAAAGATTAAACTGAAACCAATGATAGGAAACGAAACAAAATATTTAAAAAGTTTTCTCTCGATTTCAATATTAATAATATTTTGTTTCCTAAAGAGTGGTCTAACAAAGAGCTCATCCGTAACGAAGTGATCGCAACTCCAACTTTTGATGAGCTTTTCGTTTTTGTGTCTCCATTTCTGAAGAAATATTGTCGACCAAAGAATGTTGAGTACAGTAAACGACAGAACAGATATTTCGCTGAATATACTGTTGTCCGACCGATAAATAGTAATAAAAACTCCCAAAAATGCCGGAAATATGAGAGCAAAAGTATAAAATCCTAAAAATGCGAAATAAATCGCAATTTTTAGGCCGAAATACTGACAAATCTTATCGAGAGGTTGGAAGGAGAAGAAGGCAGAGACCCATTCTGTGCGAAGTATAGACAAATCAGATTCGTTGTGAAGAGGAAGCACTTGTTTGATGAGACCCATAGATATTAGTTTAGCGATAATCGCATCGTTTTCGCTAAATTTCAAATTTTTTAATTCATTTTCTATTATTTGGGAATCGATTTCATTAGAATTAAATCTCAAACTATTCAAAACGTCGAGAATAAGACTCTGTCGTTGAAGACTTGTCAGCCCTTTCGTTGGTTTCTTATCGAAATGATAACCAAATCTCTTCGCGCCCTCTAATAAATATTCTTCGTTTGCAGTTATATAAAATGCCTGTTCTTTATAGTGTGAGTGCGGTTTGATTTCAACACTTAGTTTCGGTAATTTTTCGTTAAGAATTTGTAGTAAAGAATCGATTATATGATAACCTTTTGGAGTTATTATCAAAACGACATCGAATTTGAGTTGTTGTTGACTTCTTCGGTGCCAAATGAGGTGAGCGCTCGCCTCTTGAATATCTTGTCTCTGTTTTTCGATTATATTTTTTATTTCAGCCTTTAGTGAGTTCTTACGCGAAGCAAAACTTCGTTTTCTTAACTCTGATTTTAAACTATTTTCGTCCTCCGATTCCATTATTTACTAAAAACTTTTTTTTTAAGACTGAACTCACAAATTAAATAAAACCTTCGACTGAAAAGAGAGCACAGAATTGTAATATCAAAACAAGAATTGGATGGAATCCAAAGGCTTCCAAAACAGAAGTGAAATATTTCTCATTTTGGAATAAAAATCGATTTCTGCTAAAAGTGTTGCTAAACAACACTTGACTTCTTTTCTGTGTTTGACGTTTGGATTAATTTTCTTTTTTTAAGAAAAGAAAATAATTTTTAGCGAATTATTAATTTAATTTACTGTAAATCCATTGAAATAACAGTAAAAAGTGATAAAAATATTTACAATGAAATACATACTACTATTTGAGAATTTTTAAATAATTGAAAACTCGATTCGACACAAAAATATTTACAGAAATACTAATTAGACTCAAAATTTTTTTTTTATAAATATTTGCGACCGAATAATATGAGCGATATATGCGATCAAAAAATATTGTTTAAAAGTTTAGATTAATTTAATGAATGATTAGTTTAATGATATTTTTCATTATCCTCTCGTTTGTGGTATGATTTCCATGATTTATGTTTGTTATGATTAACGTCAAAATGTTTGTCAAAACTTAAATTGTTTTGATGTCCACTAAAACCACCGTTGAATCTCTGTTTTTCAGTAAATTTTTGGAACGGATTAAAAGAAGTGTCGTAACTCTCCTTTTTGTGATTCATCTTTACTTTCTTTGTCTGAAAATTTCATATAATTTGTAAAATTAATAAAAGATTATAAATTAAAGAATTACATACCTTTCCTCTGTCGTACTCATCGTTAAATTCATCCTTTGAATCATTTAGTTTTCGCTTTTCTTCATTCAAAGGGTCTTTGAGATGAGAGGGACCGCCGTTCCACGAATTAACTAATAATCACTTCATTTTAGTTTGAATTCAAGCTTTGAATATATAATACCTCGATCATTATAACCCCGTCTATTCGCAATAAGTTCATTAACAGTTTCGTTATTATGATTTAATAGATTTTTATGCTTTCCAGTCATCACATCATCAAATGATTTGCTTTTAGCCAAATCGCGAACGTTTTCACTCCACTCTCGTATATAAGGCTCTAAAATAAGGAATTTAATATAAAATTGTTTCAAAACATTAATTTTATCATTACTTGAATCAGAGTTTCTCTCCTTTTCAACCGTTTCTTTAGTTCTTTCGATCCATTGAAGGCGATTGTCATCCGACTCAGACTCACTTTCGGAGTGATTTCTTCTTTTATGCTTTTGTTTCTTCTTTTTCTTCTTTTTGTGTTTTATTTTTAATTTTCCATCTTTTGAGTCATAATCTTGTGATTTATGTTTTCTCTTTTCATGTTTATGAGCACTACCAGTGCTCTCCTCACTAACACTTTTGGAATGACTTCTGTCTCTTTCATTGGTTCGTCTCTTTTCTTCTTTTTGACTCTCATTTGAATTTCTTCGAAAAATAATATTCTTTGCGTCAAAATTGTTGCTGTTTTTACTTCCATTAATTAAATGATTTTCTTTAGATTTTGATTCAAATGAATCAACTTTAGAGTCGACAACAGAATTGGTTTTAAAATCTAAACCATTGTTTGGCAAAGAATTAGTTGTGGACTCATTTATATTAGAATAATTGGGGGGATTTTTATTATCGCTGACAAGTGTTTTGACAGTTCTATTCTGTTCTGTCAAAAGTTTTTTATTTTGAGGTATTTTATCGTTTGTATTCAAAACATGTGTGGAGTTCCCGTTGGCAGCGCTAAGGTTTTTATGCTTATGTTTTGAGGGCTTTCCATTGCAGTCAGACTTACAATCAGAAACATTCCATTCAGTGGTAGAGTTGACACTATTTGTACTCGAATTTGATGCAATTGATGGCGATCTGAGAGCAGTCTCGACGACGTGCCACGAACTGGTCGTTGCTTTCACTTTCAATGTAATCGGAGCTAAAGGCAAACCACTCCCTTCTGAGGTATTACTTGAAAGGCTTTGTTGAGGGCCTATAATTTTGGTCTTGGAGTTAGGAATGGATTGATTAGAACAGGTCTTAACGTTAGACAAATTATTCTCTATTTTTTCAACTTTCGTACAAACGTTTTGGCTTTGATTTGAGTTCAATTCATTTGTAGAAAGTTTACTATTATTATGATTATCACAGTTTTTATTAAGACTTCCATTCAATTGGTTCGTAGTTTTTAAGGAGTCATCATCTGAGGAATCACTGGCGTAGACATAAGGCACTAAACCTTTTATCTGATTCTCTTTTTTTTCAAAATTATTTTGTTTTCGTTCTAAGTTTTGAGTCTTTTTTATAGAATCCGATGGAATAGATTTCAATGAATCGATTCCTAAATTGACTTTTTTCTGGTTTTGGGTTTCGGTCATATCATTGATTGGACCAAAATTATTGAGCTTTTGTTGATTACGAAACAATTCAGGACTCGATATGTTTGACAACTTTATGGTGTTTGGGGTCTGAAATACATAAAAATTTGTTTAAAAGACAAATTAAAGGAAAACTATACCTTAATTGGATTCGGTCTATGAAAGTCAGTATCCATTTTTACATAAAAAAGGACATATGCCTGACCCTGATTTAGGGCACTGTTCTGATTGCTTTGAATGACTCGGGAGTCATCCATTAAATACCAGCTGTTATTCGAATTTCGAACGTAACAGAAATAATGGCCGGAATTACAGGTCGGACCCAAATGTACCAAAACTGAATTCAATTTGTAAAGAATGGGTGAACCCTTTTTTGGTTAAAAAAATAAAATTAGTAAATGATTGATTCGAGACTTTTTAAATACCTTATTATCTGACATATATGGCCTCAGATCAAGTCTTTCGGGATAACTGATAGGTTTAGTAATTTTTCCGCCAAACATTCGGTTGTAATCAAATCGTTTGAATTGAAAAGTGGCCACATTTGGAGCCTTAAAAACAGTGAACTGTTTTTTAGCCAATACTTTACGTTTACATCGATTGCATTTATAAGACTCTTCGTGTTGTAGTATTTCCGGGGCCACAAACTTCTCCAAAGCCTTCTCAAGACTCGTAACGTTCTTCAAAAGTAAACAATTAATAACTTAACATAAGATAATATATTCCTTACTTTAATGTCTAGCATAAAGTCCATGAAATAGTCATATGTATTGCTCTTTGCTTTACACTGAAAGCAAATTACTTGACTTCTATGATATCCCCCAAAAATTTGGTTAATAGCAGTCGTCTCTTTACTCAAAGGGTCGAGTTTTTGATTTTGAATGTCATTATTATTGAGACATGACTTCCACATATTGTCGATAACATATCTGAGGAATTCATGAGCGTCTTCTTGTCGGCCAAATGTAAAGTGTTTAGCAATTGATTTAAGTCGTCGACAGATATTTATGGGTTTAATGGCATCTCCGCAATGACTACGACATTGTCTTATGTGTCGCGACATTTCGCAAACCATACAAAATATATTTGAATTATTGCCTAAAATCCAAAACAATTACATAAAACGTTAAATAAAACAAATGATTTGATTGAAAAATCTTACATTTATTTACGTTGTGGTCATTTGAGTGCAATAAATAGTTGACTAAAGGCGGGCAATAACTCAAACATTGCAAAACACTGTTAAGAAAACAAGTGTTCCCTAAATTTGTTAGTCCGGCGCCGATCGGACGAGTCTTTAAAAAATATATGAAATCATTAGTCAAGAGTTGAATGCAGTGATAAATACCGGTTATTACCGGTAAAGGCATGAGTATTACCTCTTTCCACTCCAAAAGTATTCTTTCCGATGGAAATAATATATGTTTGGGAACCGGCACTCCATCGGTGTTATCACTAGTGTTTCCATTCATTATATTATTATTATTTGAATTGATTTTGTTTTGTCCGTTAATTTTGATCACCAAATCATTGGAACTGTTGTTTGTATTATAACTAAATTTGTTATCATTTGTCAAAACATTATATTTGGTCTGAAGAGTCTTTGTTGACATTAAGTCTTCGTCTTCATCGCCATTCTTGAAGTCTACGTGAGATAACAATATTGAAGAACGAGAGCCACCGCTTATCTGATCCATAAAAACATAATATGTTTATAAAAACAACTTTTGTTTTGATAAATACTTGATTTGAAAGTGAATTGAATCCGTTTTCTCCGATCAAAGAACCCATTTTTGGTTAAATCATTAGATTTGATTCAATTAACATAAAAACCAGGTTTTGGTGAAAACAAATCAAATGTTTTGTCGTTTAAACCAATCAAATGATAAACGGATTGAATAAAACTCATAAATAAAACTCAATTATTTGAAGCAAACCTTCATTTTAAGCGATTGTCTTTAAATGGCATTCAATTAATATTTTTAAATCCATTTTGTTTTTGTGTTAAAACTAATTAAAACTATAATTTAAATTAAATTTATTAACAAAATATAAATCATTTGATACACAAAATGGCTCTTCAATAGACTCTCACTATAAAAGCCGAACACGAGTTGGAGTAAACAGCGATTCACGACTTATAGCGCCATCTCTTTATAAGAGCACACATTAACCTAAAAATGTTCTTCTTTTAAGTTTTTAATCCGGTTTTAAATAAATTAACTAAGAATTAAATCAAATTTGACATTTCTTTCATGAATTGGTCGTATGCGTCATCTTTTGTGGGAGCGCTCAGACCAGAGCTCTGATTACTATTAGGAAACCTCCGATAATCTGAATCGAAACCTGAAAATCAAAATAAAGTTAAAATAAGTTACTTTTCATTAGAAAGTATTAATTACCCGATTTCTGATTTGTTCTTTTAATTCCTTTGTCTTCTCGTTTAACCCTAAGAGCGACGGGTGTGAATCGGGTCGCGTCCGCAGAAAGGTTTCTCAGTTGGGGTTTAGCTTCAATTGTGGCCCTTTCGCTCATTATATGAGATTTCTTTTCTCCACTTTTTTGAAGATTAGATGTGTTTGTTGAGAGCATAGGCGGCGGAACAACCGGTGGCCTCATTGGTGGCATCATTGGTCTAACCGGTGCTAATAAACGAGGTGGTAGACCCGGTCGCAATGCATTGGGCCCACCGCCAGGCATAACGGGTCTGCCAACAATTAGCGGTACATTAGGGGGTTGACCTGAAGAGCGAATATTAGCGGGTGGGGGTACGGCCCTAAACACCATCATTTGTGGTGGGGGCGGACCAGATGGCATTGATTTGGGACCAATAGTTGTTTGAAGAGGTATTGTGTTATTTGTTTGTTGAGTTACTGGGTTTTGATGAGATGTGAGGCCCGGCAATGATTGTATGGATTGAATTGTTTGAGGAAATCCTTCTGTCGGAACATTTGATGTCTTTTCCATTAATTCAATTTCTTTTAAAAATTCGTTAACATCTGAATCCTTTTCAGGGATTTCATCACTAAATCTTAATTTTTTGGTTTCCCTCTCGTCTTCACTTTCATCTTCTTCTAAGTCATCCTCGAAATCACTTAAAACAGGAGGCGGTCCGGGGGGTACTCCGGGAGGAGTTTTGTGTTTAAAATGTGAAAGCGATTGATTTGGTTTCTTAAGAATCGATTGGGTTATCGTTCCCTCACTTGAAAATACAGGTAAACTAAACCCCGAGTTTCCAGAATTGGAATCCATGGGTGCGGCCGGTAATGGGATGTCATCGATGGCTACCTCTTGAGCTGATTTGACCGCTTCATAGAATTTCATCATTTGATTTCTTTTATGTTCGTAATCGGCTTCCATTCTCTTGAGTTCAATAAACCTTTGGTTATCCTCTTTATTCTGACAATAAAGACATTGAATTAAAGTTAAATAAAGATTATCTCAATTTCGATGTAATACGTAAAGTCTGGTCAGTCTATCCCACGTCTCTTTCATTTTTCTTCGTTTGTCTTTCAAGACTTTTTCGTTGAGCGGCGGCGGAGTTGTCGGGTTGTACTCCATTTGGTCCAATCGCTCCAAATCAGCGATAATCTGAAAGGGATCCTTCCCTTTGAGGACAGCCGTACGGACTAACATCCGTTGCTTTTTGTTCTGTTAAGAAGAGAATCATTGGATCTAAAAGTGATGTTAAGTTGTTTTGTTATACTTTTCTGAGTTCCCTCTTTCGGGCCTCTTTTCTGTGCTGATCCGTTGGATTCATATATTTACCACTTTTTGTGGTATTTATAGATCTTCGACCCATTATCTTATCTGAATATTTGAAGAATGAATTCAATGACAAAACAATTATGACTTAAAATCAATTAAATGAAAGCAAAGATTCAAATATCAAATCGTTTTATTGAAAAATAAATAAACGAAAGAAATAACGTTAACAACATTTGGGGTAAAAACTGACAAATGATAAACATTTAATAATAACCCCTAATATTAAAGATTTTTCACTTCATTTACGAAATAATTTAGAAAAT